>KV454649.1:63752-125005 GCA_001662585.1 Pseudogymnoascus sp. WSF 3629
TGCAGGCACCGCAATGAACACCACGACGACCGCCACGGTGACCGTAAGGGTGACCGCCATGGTGACCGCCGCAAGGGTGGACGCAAGGGTCACCACGAGGGCGACCACAAGGGCGACCACAAGGGCGACCACCATGATGAAGATTGCCCAGAGGAGTTCAGGGGCAGACCTGAGTGCCCTTGGTTCAAAAAGCATGATGAGTGCGAAAGGGAGCCACACCACCCTCACTGCAAGGATAAGAAGGAGCACCACTGAATACATACTGCTCGTATATCCTAGTCCTTGCAGCCACTGGAGCTGCGTGATGGTCAAAGGGCACGCCTGTCAATGTCACTAGATGTACAAAATAACATCTAAATAATATAATATATATACGGGAATAACTATTTAAAACCTGACTTCTTCGGTCGTTGTAGGACATAAAACATAACGTAGGCTTACTTTATGTCGCAGTTTTCCAGTGTAGTAGTGGGCTCCTGTCCAACATAGTGAAAACAACGTCACTGCTATAATTTCGGTGGAATCATCAGCACGGGAGCATCCTGGGGGCAGGCTCCTGGCCCTCTGTCAGGAGAGTCTCTCGTGAACGCTAGCAACGATGGTAGCATCCACACAAACCAATGTAACCAAGTTTACAACCCTCACATTTGACATCGTTGCTACGTGATTATCGTAAGACCTCCTCTTACCCCTCTCTTATAAATAGCCTCGTACCACGGAGCTACTACAATGCTTAACGTAAATATTTAGATACCTCCTCGCTCTCGTAAAATAATTGTTGCAGCCTGTCCGATCTCCGCTTTTCTTCTTCTGCCGTCTTCTTCACCCAGCCCTTCTTTTTCTTACCCTTTTCATTATCCCTCTCTTTCCTAGCTTTTGCTTGATCAAAGCCTCGACTTAATTCAAGTACATCGCGCTTCGGCTTCGGCATTGTGGCGCCTATACCCAGCTTGTCATTCTTCTCTTTGGCCTTGATTGGATACCGTATCCCTTCCCCATGCGCGCCGAGGCCTGTCCTGGCATCAGGGTCCCAGCCTTGGTCAAGTAACATGCGGACACCGGTTCTGTGCCGTGATAGAGAGGAGGGTGGATGGGAGTGCGGGAGACTGAGCTGATGTGCGAGGAGTGCAGCGTGGGGAGTCGATGAAGGAAGAGGAGGAATGGGAAGGGAACATGTCTCGCATATTTGCGGTTCAGTTTCTGTTAAACTTGCATCTGTCTTCGATTTTTGCTTCTCCAAATCATCAGGGGATTGTGACTGTGGAAGGACAAGACCCAGATAAGTCTTGCTAACACTGTGGCCGTACGATGTGGCGGACTTGCTTGTGGCGGTCGTCGTTTCGCTCGAGCGAACAAACTGTACGCGCTTGCGCTTCAGGCCTGCTCCGAAGGCGCGTTGGTCTTGGAGAGGTATCGTGTATTCCTCCTCATCTGAATTTGACATCACGCCGTTATGTGTATAATCGTAGGACAGAATAGTAACAAGAGGAAGTGACGTTGAGATATGGTGCGGCAACATCGAAGGCCCTCCAAGTGGCGCTAAATTACCCCAGGTTTCGCTAGTGCAAATACCTAAATATAGTCCACAAACGTCATGTTGGCCTTGCCTGTTTCCGAGATTTTTATTTACGCGCCTACCCCCCACCACCACCACGACAAAAAGGACCAGTTGAGGGCTATTGATATCAAATTCCGAGATCGGTACCTCACAGTCACTGAAAGGTGCACACGCTCTTGAGGTCAAGCTAGGAACTCGTCTATTTGCGCCCATGCCCGCCTCATCAACCAGATATTGAGCGCGTTGACCCTACCCCTTGACCGCAAACAAGATGATTATCCCGCTTATAGCAGAGGCAATATTCAATGGCATATCTTTTGATATTGACTACTGGAATGTTCTAAAAGTCGTCGCACTCATTGCGGCCATTGTGTTGGTGAAGCTGTACTGTCGGGGGGCAACAAACCTCGCTGAACGACAGCTGCATTCGAAAGTAGTGATAATAACGGTTCGGCTGCCTACTCACAGGAGAATCAAACGCATGTGCTAATTGAAATCCAGGGAGGTACAACTGGTATAGGTGCCGAGACGACACTTGGTCTGGCCCAGCGAGGAGCCCAAATAGTTCTCCTCACTCGCCAACCCGCATCAGATCCCTTTATAGTCGACTACATCGAAGACCTTCGAACGCGCACAAACAACGAGTTAATATATGCGGAACAAGTCGATCTTGCCTCGACCCACAGTATACGAAAGTTTGCCACAAAATGGATTGACAATGCGCCCCCTCGGCGACTTGACATGATCGTCCTCTGTGCCGCCAGCCAAACACCCCCAGGAAAACCAATGGCTCTGACGAGCGAAGGAATCGAAGAGACATGGATGGTCAACTACTTGGCTAATTTCCATCTGTTGAGCATCCTAAGCCCTGCGATACGAGCACAGCCTCCGGACAGAGATGTGCGGATTCTCTTTACAACTTGCTCGAGTTATATCTCATCCCCGGTGCTGGAAGACGGGGAAGAAGCCCTTGACGCCAAAAAATGGAGCCCAGGGAAGGCCTATGCGCGAAGCAAATTGGCTTTAATGGTATTTGGTCAGGCATTCCAGAAGCACCTGGATGCATACAAACGCCCAGACGGCCTCCCCATGAATGCCCGTGTCGTATTCGTTGACCCGGGATATTCACGGACCTCTGGAATGCGACGTTGGTTAAGTAGAGGCACATTGTGGGGACTGGCGCTCTATGTGCTCCTGTGGCACCAAGCCTGGCTCTTCTTGAAGAGTGCCGAGCAAGGAGCGCAGAGTTTACTGTATGCAGCTATGGATGTGACTTTGGGGAGGGGCAACGGAGGCAAGTTAATCAAAGAGTGTATAGAAGTGGATTTAGCGAGGAAAGATGTTAGAGATGAAGAGACTGCGAAAAGGCTTTGGCAAGGGAGCGAGAAGCTGATTGAGCGAGTCGAGAGAGAAGAGGCCGTGAAGAGAGCATTAAAGAAGAAGGAGATGGCTGAGCAAGAGGTTGGGCAAGAGGATGTTGGGAAAGAGTCTGGCACCGATGGAGGAAATGTGCCCGAGAAGACGGCATCAGGGAATAAAAAGTCCAAATCAAAGAAGAGCAAAAAGGCCGCAGCATGATGGTATACTGGTAGGAATTGCACATATCTCGCTCAAGGATATATTCACGTAGACAGCGGGTCAAATTTAGAAAGTTACGATGATTGAACTATTGTTTGATTCAAAGTCCCCCTTTGATACGGTCGTCTATGTGAGTAATCATGAATCGCCGCGGCGGTTGTAGTTCTATCAATGGACAACCCGCATGGCGGAAATGATAAAAGCAAGAATATTTCAGTGGCAAAGCCTATGTTGTCTGCAAGATAAACGGCCATATGGAAAGAATTATCAGCAAGTGAAACCCTCTTCTTCTTCCCGGCCATTTCTTCCCAGAAGACGCGAATAGCCAGCCACCTTCCAATAGCAGAAAAATGAAACTCCCGGCTTCTCGGCGCTCTCCTCAATAATCTATGCAACCGAAATCCTTCCCGGACCACTCGCCCACTCCGTACTCCCCTCAATATTCGATGCGATGAGGCTCCCTCTTGGGACACCTATTCAGCATTCTCCTCAACAACCTGGCCCTCGTCTTCATAGTCCCCATCACTTTCCGCCTCGTCTTCATAATCCGCAACCACCTGCGTGACTCCATCGTCACCTTTCACCAAATGACCGAATAAGCTCGCCATTTCTTCAATGCTCAGTGGAGCAAGGGGCTTTCCCGCCTCTATCATGGCCCCGTCAATCTCAGCCATCTTATCCTTCTGCATGTCCAGGATTCGCATATCGACTGTGTTCTTCACAACAAATCGAGTAACATGAGTCTCCTTCATTTGCCCAATCCGGAAGATACGACCAAATGCTTGCTGTTCCACGGAATCTATGAGATGCGTCAGTTACTCTAAATGTTAATCAGCGAAGGACGATTGCTTACGATTCCACCAGGGGTCAATGGTTATGCATCGATTGGCACATTTCAGATTCAAACCCACCCCGCCGCATTTCAAAACAGCGATCATGATCTTAATCTTCTTGTCAGTGTGAAATTGCTCAACTGCATGAGTTCGTTGTCTCATGTTCATATCACCCTGGACCATAAGTTAGCCTTACCCCCTTGTGGCTACGAATCTGGCAAATAAATGTACAGGATGGGTACAGAAATCGGTGGAAAGGATTGAAAGACCTACAGTGAAATACACGTGGCCCCAGCGCTCCTTCTCGCAGAGTAAACCCACGATCCTCGTCATCATTCTGAATTGCGTAAATACTATTTTCAGTTAGTCAGCACGGAAAAGCCAAAAAATGGGAAATATTCTTACTCAGAATTTTATCATCTGGTGCCTCATATACCCAACGTAAAATTTGAGCCTTGAGGGCAATGGTTTTGGAGCTAGGTAGAAGCCTTTTGGGGTTTTCGACGCATGTTTTTAACCACTCTGAATCCTTGATGTGTGGCTTATAGTTTGCGTCTTTTCTTCTGGAAGTTTGTTTGGTGGGTTGGCCTGATGAAGCACCTGAACCTTCAGAGCCAGCACCGTCATCACTACCTTTTGAATCAGGGTTTCTCCACGGCTCATAATGCCCGAATATTTTCTCGCACTTTGGGCATGCCGTATAATCAAACTCCAACGTAGCGGCCTGTGCATGTATATTTCCCTCAAGGCAGGCCCTGCAGAATATATGTCCGCAGTCTGTCTTAACAGGGTCCTGAGGTAGGTCCGAGCAAAGAATGCAAACGATGCGGGCATAGATCCTTTCGTGATCAGCCTCACTGAGAAATCCTTCAAAGTCGAACTTGTTTCCAAAGTCAGAACACCCGAATGAAGTACCATCGCCGCTTTGATTTAGTTCAGCGTTTGTCGCACACTTTGAGGTCCATTGTTTGATTTGCTCATAAATTGGACGTTTGTCTTTCTTAAGACGCTTTAGCCTGATCTTGAGGCCCAGTAGATCTTCGGCATCGAATAGGTCTTTGATGCATCTCTCAAGGAGAAAAGGATGTGACGCGGCTTGCCTGAGCCTCAGAAGCTGTGTCAAGTATAACCCATAGTTTTTTTCGGCCGTCCCTGCCTTGAAATGCTGGTTCATCATTCCACGGAAACGGTCTTCCAATGTCCGATAGATTGCTCTCTCCACTCCGCTGAGAGTCAAAATCTTCAGGGAAGGATGAATTGGCGGCAGCTGAACTAGAGGACGCCCAAGTATTTTGGATCCAATTGTTCTCCTCCTATTATCAATTAGCCTATGTATATTCCAATATTACTTTTCTACTCACATCATAATTACACTAAGCATGACATTCAGTCTCTTAGTTGAATCGTTGGCATCGGGATCGCCAAAGTTTTTCTTGAAGACATGGAAAGAGCTTGCCCAGTTCATACGAAGAAAGCGAAAATATGGATACAACTCGTTGAGGCTGTTTAAGACGGGAGTTCCGGAAAGAGCCCATCGATAGGTCGAATCCAGCTTGTGGCAAGCTATTGAGGTCCGTGATCTGTAATTCTTGATCGCCTGAGCTTCATCCAGAACAATCCGGTACCATTTAACTCGCTGAAGGTCGCCTTTAAGTGCATCGCGATTATTGGCCCACACGTCCTCTCCCAGTAACCTTGCGTCGGCCTTGTCTTCTACAGAGTTTGGAAATGGCCAGCTATTTGCAACTTCTGTAAAGCTCGTCAACACAATATCGCAGTCCGAGAGAATGTTGGTAGAAATTCTTGAAGAGGATTTATAAGCCATGACTTTTTGGAAAATCTTCTCATCGACATGCACTTTAATTTCGGCCTCCCACTGTGAAAGCAAGCTTGCTGGGACTACTATGAGCGTAGCTTTTCTCATTTCTGCGATGTCCTCTTTTGCTGGCGGGTTTCCTACCATCGTAGCCAAAGTTGATACAGTCTTCCCAAGACCCATAGCATCCGCCAATAGACCCCCGTGAGGCCGATCTATGGAAATCTCACGTTTGACCATCCAATCTGCTGCCAGTAACTGGTGATGGTACAGTGGCGTCTTCATACCGACCAGAAGCCATTTGCCATTTTTCGCCTTGACTTTTCCATGACCAAATGACTTTGATGCCTCACTCAATGCCTTTTTTTCATTTCTTGCCTTGTTGGCGTCATAATCCCGAGGGATGCTGCTGAGAAGCTCTTTCAGCTGGTTCGCCTTATTAGCTGTGACGATATCAGGACCTTCCTCAACGTCGTCTTGCTCCATGCGCTCTTTGATAGTATCGCTTTGAATGAGGCTTGCCAGAAGCTTTCGTACTGTATCATCGACTTCAGGCCATTTATTTCTCATCCTGCTCTTATAGGTGGCTTTGGGGACCCCTGTCGGAACAGTGCCTGGCTGCTTCTTGCCTTTCTTTGGCGCACGACTTTTATTTCCAACAGCTTCGGCTTTTGCAGCTTGCTTTGAGTTATAGACATCTCTTGCTGTCTTATTGATGGCTTTTCTCCGCGATGGTTTCTTTTGGCCTACAGCCGCCGCCAGTGGTGGTTCGCCTTGAGAAGTGAAATTTGGGAGCCCTTCCGCCATCTCAGGGCGTATTCCAGGCTCGTCATCGTTATCGTCGCTCATGGGACCGACATCCATATCATCCGTTTCTCTGTTTAGCCCAGGGGATGATTTGCCTTTTTGGAGCCGTCGGGATGCAGTGTGGAGGCGCTGGCTAGCTTGGAGGTATTCCACGCGTTGGCTGCCAGTCAATTCTCCATTGTTCTCCATGACCTTTTCCAGAGCGTCCATCTTTCTCGATAAAACCTCTCGTTCATCCATGACACTTCCTTCATTATCCGCATCCATCCAGGAATGGTCTTCCTCATGGTTATCCATGTTGTGATCTGCATTTTCCGTGACTGAGATCTCCTCATGAAGTGATCCGCTGGTAGGGTTCGATCTTTGGATCTTTGCCCTGCCGCTTCCATCAAAGATGGATGCTGTGCCTGATTTTCGCTTGAGTAAAATCTCCCGTTTCATGGCTTCCTGTGCCACACGAATGCGTTGAGCTGAATCATGACCATTGAAGAGTGGAGTGGGAGCCTGAGGAAGGTTGATGGGTTTTTCAGTATGACCCTGCATGCTTATGTCGTCCTCCGGATCTGGGGTTACGAATAAGCCCCCTCTTGGCCTTGCATCTTGGATATTTTCGCCAATTGGTAGACCGTGAGTGGGTTGGGTGGTCGGTGGCGTATGGCGTCCTGTTCCAGAAGGATCCATCGTGAGAGAGATCCAGCGGGGGGGAGACGAATATTGTGTGTCTTCAAGTGTCTGTCTTATCTTGTTGAAAAATCGGGTGCTTTGGAGGCGGAGGTTATGGGAGTCGGGTCAGGCTTGGTGGTGAGTGGCACATTGGACCTGTCATGACGGTTAGAAAACGTAGATGCAGGCCAAGGTTTCTCGCAGCAAAGCGGCCGAGTCAAACGAATCGGGTAAACGAATAGAAATGGGGTGAGTGTATTGGTGAGTGAAACGTAGACAGTCTAGGAGAGGGAAAACTAAAGCAGTAGTAGCTTTGGAAATATGTAGAACCGTGAAACACAGCTGACATCGACGTGTAAATGCTGAAGGTTGCCCAAATCGAGGGCTGTCCTTCCAATATCAAAGTGAAAGTAGCTGTTTGAACTGACCTTGTCATGTAGCATGTGATGGCCTGTCTCGAAAAGACAGAAATAGGAAGAAACTGAGTATAGTGGCGCAGGCGCAGGCGTTGTTGGCAAACCGTGGTGGTCGATATTTGTTCTTGGTGAGCAGTAAGACAAAGGTTGTAAGTACTGTATGAGACGATGACCTGCCAAGTACAGGTTGGTCCCACCTTGAGAGTTGTTTGGGGTAGATGTGGATCGATAAGATAGGTTCTATGTTGTAGATGGTAAGGTTGGAAGGATCAGACGAGGTAGTTCTGAAGAGCTTGGTGGATGTTTTCAGTGGCCAGGCAGACAGCTCAAATTGGTTCCGATATTAGTGATGAAAAAGCTCAAAAGATCAAATAAACGGCACTGAAAGAGGTACCCTTCGAAGTTGGACCCCAAGCGGCTGCAACGGGACAAGAGTAACGGTAAAAGCTGACTGGGCGGAGAGTGACTGTGGTTGTAAGAGACCCGGAGTTGAGAGGAAACAGTGATGGGGCTGAAGGTCCAGATCTTATCACCAATAAGGAATCAAATAATAACTGGAAAGTAGGTGAGCAGTATAAGAAGATCTACCCCGAAGGTAAACTCAATGGGAGCTAGTAATTGGAAATAAACCAGGAGGGATGAAGATTTGACTTGTTTGGCAAGTCCAAGGATAGAAAATGGGAGAAATAGCACCGCGGCAACGATAAAATGCAAAATATTTGACGAGAAAGAATATCACTGTAGTTTCACTGTAGTCGTTGAGCTGCAATGATCGTTGGATGTCAAATTGGTAAATTTAGTTCGAACTCAACGTGAATGAAGTATGTGGAAGGCGCAAGCACTATTATAATGGGGAGATGGTGAAAGATGATTTGTATACTCCATTAGCAAACTGATAATAGCCAATTCCCAATACCAGGAACTACTTGGGGAGATTCACGTCCCAAGTAGTTCCTGCTTGTGAATTGGGCAGCCGGTGAGGTTGAGGTGACAATGTGTGTTGATCCCTCCCGTTTTGCAGTTCAACCGTGGGATTAAGCTTTGACGCTAACGGCCGCCTACTGGCCGCCTACCTAACCCCGCCATGTGCTATCTCAAACATGTCACCTCTCACAGCATACTCGCATAGAAAGACCGCGTCATTCGTTCAGATAAATCGAATTTAACCACTCCCTCGAAACCGCTATGCCAATAAACAAACAGCTCGAACTGTAGAAAAAGCCCTCTCCAAAGAGCCACTCCAGCCCCGCGAAGCAATGGATCTCATCGACCCCACCACCTCCACCCGCCTCCCTCCCGACTCCATCCAGCGCATCCTCTTCCTCTCGCCCACCGTCCACGTCTACAACCCCCCTCCCCCAGCATCCAGCAAGGGCCACATTGCCGCATCATGGACCTCTCCCGTGTCGCGCCAGATCTTCACCGCCCGCCTCCGCATTCTCGAAACTGCGATACCTACCCCCCAAGGCGGCGAGAAGCTGAAGGCCGATATCCTGCTCGAGGATCCGAAGACCGGGGAGCTGTTCGCTGCGGCGCCGTATACGACACCGGCTGTGGTGGAGCAGGTGGCGGACTCGAGTCGGTTCTTTGCTGTCAGGGTTCAGGACCCCAGTGGAAGGAAAGCGGGGTTGGGCATCGGGTTTGAGGAGAGGTCCGATGCTTTCGACTTCAGTGTTGCGCTGCAGGAGATTCGAAAGACGCTTGGCCTTGATGTCGTGGCTGGAGACCCGCGCAGGCCTGTGAAGAAGGAGGCTGATGCTAGCAAAGTGGAACGCGACTTCAGCCTGAAGGAAGGGCAAACCATAACCGTGAACCTCGGTGGAAAGACAGGCAAGGGCAGGAGATCTCTGGGCGCGTCATCGAGCGGCGGTGGTAGCGAAGCACCTTCCAGTGGAGGGTTTTCATTGCCACCACCGCCAAACGCACAAGCGGGCTTCCTACCCCCTCCTCCAAGTGCCCAGGATGTGAAGGCGCAGAAAAGGCTAAGCCAGACGCAAGCTCCGCCTGCACCTGGCTCAATTGGGGATCTTGGATTCGATGATGGGGAATTTGGCGAATTTCAGTGACGAAGAAATGAGAGTTAATTGGAGCGGATCAATATGTGCTGTTACAATTGTAAATATACCCAAGACAACAAATATGCAATACAGTACAAACGCGCCTCTCATTCCATCGTGTCTTCCAGCACAAGTATGCTAATTTCCCGATCCATCAGTCATTTCCGGCGAGCATCCTGGAGAATAATAACCTAGGTACCGAGGACAATCACCCCCCCATGGCCTGGAACCCAAATCTGGCATGCTCATCCTACTCTGGGCTCTTCTGCGACCTGCTGCGATCTCAACCATTGAATCCGATCTTGCCACCCGCACTGGCTTCTGTTCCATAGCATCAGCCCCCGAAATTCGAGACATATTCCAGTCGCTGGAGCTGTCAACGGTGACTGGAAGCTGCCAGCCGCTGGAGCCGGGGGCTTGAACCTGCCAGTCGTTGCAACCTATGATCCCACCATCTTCCGTAGACGCCGGCGGCGTATTCATCACATACCCCGGCGCTGGTACTTGCTGGACCCATCCCTGACCACCACAATACGCTTGTGGTTGACCATCATACTGAACCTGTTGACCATTCCACGATACCACATCAGTTCCATTCCAACCCCCCCAAGCATTCCCACCCATCCCAACCTCCACTCCCGTCCCCGCCCCAACACCACCCCCAATCCCCCTCTCCCTCTCCACCCTCCACCACCTCTCCCTCTGTTGAATCACCAGCGTCACCTCCCCCAGCCTCTGCAAAATCAACTTCTCCTGCCTCCCACTCACATCCGCCGCATGCCTCTTGGCCGCCAAATCCCTCCTAAGCCACTTCACCTCTTTCGCCCGCATCGGCCCCGACGCCATCCGCGCATTGATATCCGCGATTACCGTCAGGAGGGCCGTCGCGCGGACGTCCTCCCGCTGCAGGGACGAGAGGAGGTACGCGCGCTCGGCGAAGATGGAGGTCATGGCCTGGAAATGGTGGTCTGGGGAGAAAGGGGGAGTGGGGGGGATGAAGGGGCCGCCGTGGTGGTTTGGTGTGGGGGGTTGGTAGGGGGGTGGGCGTGGACGATGGCGGGGGGGATAGGTGTTTGTGAAGTTGGGGTTGGCTTGGGGACGGCTGTTTCGTCTTTGATATCTGTTGGCCATTTGAGCGGGTTTGAATGCGTGGGAAGTGAGAGTGGGTGGGCAGCGCGCACTAGATGTACTTACAAGCTTCTGTGAGTATATAAATAAATAAGGGATAAAGACTGTATACAACGAGTTATTCTCTAGTCTCCAAGAATATCTGGGAAGGCCGAGCTGTTTCTAGAAGAGGGAACATAGGCTTCCGAACGAGACCAACGGTCTAGGGGCTCTGGAATATGTACAGTAGCCCATGCAACAGAGCTTTGTGGAAAGAAACTAGAAGCCAAATATAACTCTCAACAAAGGCAAACATAGCCATCTTACGCTAAGGCACGGTGCCGCACTCTGCAACAAACAAAGGATGTGAACAAGGAAAAGCGTAGCGACTAGAAGTATGTCTCTCTGGTGTGCATATTGGCATATCCTCATAGAGATTAAATATGTCTCAGTAAAGTATAGAGAGAGAGGCGCCGTATATACCAAAAAGGAAAGTTGTAGCACAGTAAACGCCACCACAACGGTGACACTCTGAAAACAACGTCTCTTTGTTCCCAATATTTATCTATTTATGCTGTTTACGCTAGAATCTAAATATATACCTGTCATCCATACCAATGGTTATTCGTCTTTCTCGTTTCTGGTGCAGCACATATTCTTGTGCTGCGTGCTGACAGCAGTCCCGTAGAGAACATCACAGCCACTGTAAAACCGTAGACACAACTACCCCTTTCAAGGAAACTACTCTAACAGGTCTCCATCGAATCAAAAGGTCATCATATCTACAGCATCATTAGCAACAATCGGCATATTAGAACGTCAAAACATACCTCTGCCAAAAAGCGCTCGCTTCGCCCAATCCATAGCCAACAGCAACCTCGTTCTGATACTGACACTCTGTGCGAAGTAAACACTCCTCCACGCATACACCGCCCAGAGGCCACCCAATACATTCCATCCCCCACCGAGATCAAACACTGCACTATTCCCAAGATACGCCAAGCTACCCAGGTGATGATACTTGAAGGATTTATACACAGCATCGTCTAAATCGCCATCGCGCACCTCATTCATTGTCAAGCCCGGCGCAGCGCGCGCTATCTTGTTGAACTTATGAGCTAGGTACTGGCCCTGTTGGTGGGCTCGTTGGGCGGTGGCAGGGAGCGAAGTAAGCGTTTTATCAATCTGCATTAGCAGTTCGCGCATTTCGCCGAAATCGAGAGTTCCGGACTGGTCCTTGTCGTAGGTTTCGAAGAGCTTGTCCAGACGCTTCAGATGCTCTGAGGCTTGTGGAAATTGGCGTCGGATCCGCCGACCGACTTGGATCCACTCGTCGAATTCGATCTGCATAGTTTTGGGGTCTTTTCCTTTCTCGTATGCTAGGTTGTTGAGGAAGGAGACGAGGTTCTCCGCGACATTATTTTGGACGGTAGAGCAGTCACCGATGGCGTAGACATCTCCCAATGGTGCGCCGATGAGTCGGAGATGCGAGTCGGTTTCCAAAGCATGTTTATTCTTTTGGGCGTCACCGAGGGTTTGGGCGACGTTTTTGGAGAAGTCGGTCTGTGATACGCCTGTAGACCATAGACAAAAGCCCATGGGGAGTTCCTTAGTTATAGTCTCTCCATTTTCATCCTTTTGTGTGAAGAGAATTTTGTCAGGCCTGACCTCTTTCACACGAGAATTGGTGAGGACTTGGACTTGGTCGCGGGAGAAGCGTTCCTCGGCGTACTTTGACACGGCTTCGTCGTAAGTATTCAGGATGTGGCCTCGAGATTGGATAAGATGTACCGATACTTCATTGCGAATAAGTCGGGGAAAGTATTGTGTCAGGTCCTCGTTGAGCAGATCGAACAACTCAGCAGCAAATTCAACACCTGTTGGGCCGCCACCACAAACAACGAATGAAAGGAGGCGCTTTCGCTCTTCTTCAGACGTAGTAGGGAGACTGGCAGCTTCAAGGTTGTTTAGAATCTTGTGCTTTATTTTCCGAGCATCGTCGAGGTCTTTGAGAAAGTTGCAGTTGTCAAGGCCCTTGACGCCATAGGGATTCGTTGTTGATCCCACGCCAATAACAAGCTTGTCGTATGGTAGATAGAAGTGGGTTCTTTTCCCATCTGGGCCAACCTGCGACACCTCAACCAGCTTCTCTGAAAACTCGACACCTTCGGCCTGAGCCTTGATGAAGTGGCCCTTGATATTGGAGACAATTCGTCGTATAGGCTCAGCAAGAGAGCGTAGTTCCAGCGTTCCCACAGTCGCAGACGGCAACATAGGCGTAAATAAGAAGTAGTTTGTTGGCGAGATCAGAGTAACATGGTAATCCTCCACATTTAATTCCTTGATCAAAGCCACGCTTCCCCATCCGCCTCCCAGTATAACCAGTCTTGGCTTGTTCTGCTGGCGCTCCATATCAGCGTCGTCCTCATCGTCCATGAGAACCTCTGCAATGGGCAAGTTCTTCGGGCCCCCGAGTTTCGGGTTCAGGGCTAGGTCGGATATCTGAATGTCCCTCTGTGAGAGATCTTCCCTATAAGTCGACGCATCGTACAGGAAGAAGCTGATGATACCAGCTGACGCAACCGTCACCGAAATACCAAGCCATGCCGCAGCTCTGTACACGAAATTGAGGGTTCTCGACCTGGTTTTCAGTACCTGCTTGCCTGGCGACAATCGAATTGGTGTATGAGAGAGGTGTCGCCAATTGGAGTTTCTCAGCGCGCCAACAACTTGTGGCCGCTTTCGCAAGGTATGCGGACCTCTCGAGACTTGGGATGCATATTGAATCGTGCGCCCCCTGGCTGACGGTAGCTGCTGGAGAGCTCTAGCTCTTAATATCGCAGCATTGTTTGAAGAGACGAGGGGCGCGATGCGAGCTGATCGGAGCATGGTCCTGAGGTCTTTGACCGGAAACGAGCGACAAACATAAAAATCAAAACGGCTCTATTGCGCGTTAGACATCAATGCTAGATATCGGGGAATCTGGGCGTTATTGACAAGTCTGGTGAGGTTTGACAACGAATGGAATATTTGGCTGGGCCGCGTTTTGGGACCGGATTGGCCGGTTTGAATAGTAGTTGTTGACCGGGACAGGGACGCTAATATTAGTACCAATGACGTCGGGTCTGTCTCGGTGCTGTCTCGGTGCAACAATCCTCCGGCAAATCGGCACAGAATGAGTTCCTGAGCGAGCGGCATTTCTTGATTACTGTACAAGGTACCCATAACGTACTTCACGGGCAACTTCGCACCCGGGCAACTTGCGCACGCCCCACCAATTTTTACGCGTCTTCCTTCCTTCAACTCCACATATCTCACCTAATGGAGGTCCAATCAGCTTATAAAGAGGGGCGAATTACTCTCGCACTTCAGGCGTACAAAGATGGCCATTTTACAAGTTTACGGGCGGCCGTAGAGGCGTACGATATCCTAGCTTCAACTCTTCGATATCGTGTCAAGGGAGGACGCGCGTGGAGGGGTTTACGGGCTACAAACTCTAAACTCTTGCCTATAGAGGAGGAAGCTCTTATTAAGTGGATATTATCAATGGATGAACGGGGCTTACTAGTTAGAAGTAGTTCTATCTAGTAAATGGCGAATCTACTCCTCTAAAAATGGTTGAATATAGACTATGATAAGACCTTAATAGTTAGCAAAAACTAGGTCTATACCTTTATATAGCACTACGATTCCCTTTAATTAAAGTATAACTATAAGTATAATTACTAGCATGCTAAATGCAAGGATCCTATAGTTATTTAAGACTAGTTTTAGCTTATATAGAATGTTATTACTAAATATAGAGTCCTAGACAAGGATATATATAACTTTAATAAGACTAGGTTCTAAATAGGGGTAATTTTAACTATAAAGGTTATTATAGGTTCTAAAAGAGCTAGCTAGCTAGTATCTATTTAACTAGGGAACTATAAATAGGTTATAGTTATTAAATCTATATCATTATCTAGTTAAAGCTTACTACTAATGATTATCTTTAAAGGGAAGGTTCATATTTTAACCTAGTATATAGATATACTCTTATAAGATTAGATAATTAGATTAAGTAATAAGGGGTAGATAGACGACTCTCTTAGCCTAACCTAGCTTATAGATGTCTTTAAAAAGTATATAAAGGACTATATAAAGGGGGTATATCATCTTCTAATCCTTAATAGACATAGGAGTTATTCTATGCTATAGTTTAACCTGTTCTATTTAGAGCACTTAATTATTACACTCTATATACCTCTATACTCCTTATACCTATTATAGCCATTAGACATAAGCTGTTTTGTAGTTCTTAAATGCTCTTATAGATGGTAGATTAAGGGTTATATATACATAAGACTTAACTATATTAATAAGCTAGACTTCCTTACTATATATACTTCTACCTATAATGAGTCTATAGCTATAAATATAGTCCATAATGGGTTCATAGCTACTAGCCTTGTTCCCTTTAATCTAGAGTAGGTGCTTTTAAAGCTTAATACTTAGCTATAGACACTAACCCTGCCTATAGACCCTTCCCTAACCTAGTAGGGTCATTAGGTACCTAAAACACCCTATAATATCTCTTAATTAGAGCTCTAAGCCTAGCTAATTAAGGGGTATATCAGCTAGCGTATGCAGAGTCTACTAAGTCCTACAGATCTTGCACTTAAGCAGCTAGTTAAGGGTTGCTAAATGGCTATGCATTCTGCTGTCCTTCTTGCAGACGAGAATAGGCAATTATGGACTGAAAATGAGAGACAAAAGAAGAAGAAGGTAAAGAGGAGGTCTTATATAGCTCAAAGGGGTGTTCTTACGGTCTAGGAAGGGTTGAATCGATCGCAGGAAGCTGATTTATAGCCTATAGAGGGGTTTGCAGATCCGCTAGCCTAGCCGCAAGTACGCGCACCACGAATGTGTAGTATATGTAGATCACTTGAATACACAGCTCGTACGTGCGCACAGAGGGAGGTTTCTAATTAGTGTAGTTCTATATTAATTAATTCGTTTCGTTGTTGTGTAATTCGTCCGTAAAACACAAAACTAGTGGGGGCGTGCGCAAGTTGCTCGGGTGCGCAAGTTGCCCGTGAAGTGCGTTATAAACATCTTACTCAACTAGTCGAAATTCAAGCCTGTTATAGAGATTCACTGTATTATCATGGACGTCGTCGTAGACATTTTGAACGTCAAAGTCCTCTACAGTTCGAAGAACACAACACCCACGACGATTCAAAGACGAGGTTCAATTGTAATAAATTTGCATTATGTAGTTTCCTACTGTGACCATTGTACCATCATAACGCCTCTTCATCAGATCATTAGTAAGTTGTATTACACGGTCATAGGCTCATATGTATTATCGCACGGCTCTGTCCGCACCTGGAACATCTCCGCCGAGGGCAAGGTCAAGCTGCTCTGGCAAGGTTATCTTCGCATCCTTGGACGCGCCTTCGGCCCACGAGCGCAATTTTACGAGGTTTCGGATTGCGGCATTACGTCTTTGGCCTTGACTGGCCAGGATGGCTTCGTTAACTCTGTCAGCGACTTTCTTTCGAAGGTCAGGGTGTAGCAATTCGGCGAGCTGGGGCTCAAGTTGATCCGGAGGGAAGATCAAAAGCGCCATTGTCCTCTCCAAGTCTTCGAGGAAGGCTGGGTTGTTCGGCGCCTTGGGCGCGAGCTGGGTGGTCGCAAAGGTCAAGGCAGGACCAATGCTTCCGCCTGGCGTCAAAGAACTTTCTCGAATGAGCTCAATGAGCTGCAGACGAAGCAAGGCAAAGTGGAGCGAAACATCCGAGTCAAGAATCTGATTACAATGTTAGAACAGGTCCTGATCTAGAGTAATGTAATGAAGTAAAGGGTTTTGGTTTTGCTCATACTGAGGACTGAAGTATGGTTTGTTTTTCTCATCAACGACCCGAAGGCTATATGCGTGGTGCATGAAACAATAATCATCGCAAAGGGAGAGGAAATGTGAAAGAAGTATAATGACTAACCTGAGGGTTGAGCTCATTGATTGCTTCAATGGCATTCTGTATACTGCCGAGATGGATGTCATGTTGTATTCTGTTCCGAAGAAGCACTGAATCTTGTTGTCTCGCTGGGTTCAGATTGGCCTCCTTGGAGAACCTCTCAGCAGCAGCCGGATAGCCTTCCGCAGTAAGATAATCAAGTATCAAAACATTGAGATCACTATTGTCAGCAACATTAGTATATTGCGACTTCCGTTGACAGTGTTCCTCGTTCAAAGCTGGGTATTTGAGGGCGGTTTTCAGAAACAACTTATAAGTTTTCCACATTCGAAATTTCTCGGAGAGATTCCCAGTTGATTGAAACTCATCATATGATGCCCACGAAATGAAGGTGCTGTGAACGGATAGGAGAAGAATATCGACATACCTTTTGGACGGTTTGACATCTTCCATGCGTGACTCAAAGCCAGCTGCAGACGTCGCTTTAGCTCCTCTGAAGGCCTGCACCAGTTAGCGTGCGATGGCAGGTTCTCGCTGAAGAACCAACCATCTTCCTAGCTTTTATGACTGCCTCATCTGTGAGATGAAGTGCCTATGAGCAGTGTCCAGCACCGATGGGCCACCTGATTCAATGCTTTAAATCCGTGGACAAGGTTGCTTTAAACCACCTTCAAGTAACTGACCGTTCTTGGTAGACTGCGCTACGAAAGAAGGTAGAAAAATTCTTGATGTGAAGAATAAGTTGAAGAGAGAGGAAGGAAGAAGTTTTCGTCAACGAGATATACTCTTAGCTGGAAATACGCGAGATTCTACGGTAGACGGTACAGAACCCCCACCATTCGGCGCTATTCCGAATTGGAGCTATCTACAAAAGGAACACCAACCAACAATCGAAAAACTAAGTTATTACAGTATGATATTGGCATGACTGGGAAAGATTCTTCTACCAAAATTATATGCATTGTAGAGAAGCAATTGATCTCAATAATTTAGCTATTTTACCGGAATAATAGACAAGATAATAGAGAGCGGAGTAGGTTTAACATGGGCCTTGTTTTATTTTCAGTACGTGTTAAAATATATAAAAATTACACAAATAAATTAACTACGTTGGGATTTATATATTCCTCTTTTATAAAATATTAACTCTAGTTTTCAAGCATATATTAGCTCTATTTATCCCAAAATCAAATCCCTCCCAATAGAAATGCGCGTCAAACGTCTAAACCGGCAAAAATGACATCACAAGCAAGAAGCCGAGGCTGAGCCGCGGCTGAGCTACCCCACAGCCGCCATACGCCAGGATCGCACGACCACAGTTGCTCGAACACGTCAGAGAGTTTTGTAGAGAACGAAATAAAGCAATGTGAAGTAAACAGCCGTCTGTTTGTTCTCATCTCACCGCTCTCCGTCACCACCAGCATATTGAGCCCGTTTCAAGGTTCAATTGCCACCGCTTGTTCATCTGTGAAACAAGGGAGGGAGGCAGGCACCTTCAAGCTCCAAGAGGATAGGATGATTTCGAGTCTCCAGGGTCGTCGGCCACAGGTATGCTTGCGCTCAGTTATAATACCTTGTTTGGCAGCCTCTAACGTGTCGCCAGGTCCCGCAGCAGCAAGTCTCACCGCCGATGAACCAGCAGCCTAATCGCCCCATGGGAGTGATGCCACAGCAAATACGACCGCAGTATAACGCTGCGTCTCAGCACCCAGTGTTCTTCACGTCCAGGATGGTGAAGTTGCCGAATGGGGTTGCGGGGGCGGGGGCGAGTCCGGTGGCGATGGGATACCAGTTTGAGGAGGGGAGGAAGGATGGTGGTGTGATCGGGGGGAAACAGAAGTTATAAATGACAACATGATGGCCAAAGAGATTTATTTTCTGGAGTCAACGTCAGAGGTAGCGAGCGTTTGGTGGCTGTGACAAGCTGAAGTAACGAGGATAAGAATTTCTGGCTTGAGGCCTGGATGAAATATTTCCGATGAAGGGGAGGTATGGCTGTGTATAAACTGAGACCAGCGGATAGATATTGTAGGTGAAAGAATATACTCATAATATATAATCTGCGCTTCAAGAGCTAAGTAACTTACGTTCCTTATCCCGCCTGCTTATCCGTCCCAAAACAAAATTTCTAGACGCTGTTCTCAAATTCACTTCTGCTAGCAACTGGCAACAGGACAGGCTTGCACCGTTACTCTCCTCCAAACCAAAACAAAACAGCTCCACACCCCACTTGCTTATTACAATCTTGCTTCCTCATATTGATCTACTCTCTCCGGTAGATAAAAGTTAATCCGAACCGTTCCAATCTCACTTATCATTGCTTTTGTTTATCATCGCTACGGATAAAAGGCAGGAAGACAATGATATTACCACCAAAACATGTCAAACTTGAGCATATACCCACTCAAAAATGTACCCATGCTTCATTTTCTGAATCTCAATAAACACATAGTACTGACTGACTACAGCTCGCCCAACAGCTACCTCCTGGTGCCCAGTTAACCGCACCAACCACCCCCATGTGAACATGTCGATTCCAACACCCAAGCCCCGAAAAAGGCGTCTCTCTCTTTCTGAAATAGATGAATCGCCCGCCATAGATGCCGCCATCGATATTTTCCAAAAATCCCAATCTTCAATCATGGTCTCCCTCCCATCGACAGGCTGCTTCGACACAATGGTCCAGCGCGTCGAGGAGACGATGGCGCTGGTGGATAAGAGAGGGATCAGCTTGGCGCATAAGGCAAAGAGGAGAAGGACTATTGCGGAGAGGTTGAGTGAGAGAAAGCATGCTGTGGAGAGTAAGTATTTGCTGGTGTCGAGGCCTGTGTTATGGAGGTAAGATGCGGAACTGACGGGTAAATAGACAACGTCCCCCTTTGTGAGACAGGGAGTCCAAACAATACACCCCTTGCCCTATCCTCGGATCAAACAACTACAAAGAACTGCCCCGCATGTCGAATCCAGAAACAAACCCAGCTTCTGCCAACCAAAGCCAAGCGGGACACAACGACGCAGAATTTCAGCCCCATGCTCCGCGCCATGATTTCCGAAGTCGAAGCTCAAAGCCAGAACAACAAGAACATGAGCGAGGAATACAGTGCAAATGAAGACAGCCAGCCCGAGACACTGGTCGTGGAGAAGGAGTACTCGCCGTTGAAGATAAGGATTGTGAAGGCACCGGAGAGGAATGGGGGGTATATTATTGCGAAGTCCGGGGGTAGGGATTGGATGCTTGAGTTGGGGATGAGGTTGGAGAAGGAGGAGAAGGAGCGAAAGGAGAGAGATGAACGGGAGGGGTGTGAGGTGGGGGAAGAAGAGAGGGAGATGGGGAGAGATGGGGAGGGGTGTGAGGTGGTCGACTAGTTCGATGAAAGGGTCGTGTGTTGGATGACAACGTTACGGTGGTGATATGGATCAACTAAGACCAACCAGCTCTGTATATATCTGGGAAGCTCTGGTTAACATCGCTGAGAAACATAAATTGGAAGGAGCACAAAGAAAAATACAGTATACTGTTGAAAACCCACATACATAGATCTCGAGATGCTCTTCGGTCGGCAGGTTTTCGGCTGCCGGGGATACAACAATGGTGGTACATTTTCAACGGCCCCGTAAATTCAGTCTCTAGCATCCAACTTTGGATTCGAGGACGGGAAATAGGGAGCGTCGATGAGAAGTGAAGATTCAAAAACGGCAATGAGTATTCGCTGGCGGGTCACCCACCCAACTACTAATCCGTAGTCTCTGACCTCGTCGTCATCGATGGGGGCATCCAGGGGTCATAACCAGACCGGCTAGTCTATTGGTGCCAAATGCCCTGATTAAAGGCGTTGGTGGCGGCGGTGCGGGGTATCATAGATCACGATATTGCCTAATTTGGATCTTGAATAACGCCATATCCAAAAACGGTATAGCCTTGCACGGGAGGCCCTGTTTCCTAATTGAGGCAAACTATACAGTACAAACAGAATATGAGAATAATACAACTGGTAGCTTCTATTTTTGATTCCCCACTAATAAACATACTTGGCGGCGACTTATATTTCTAATCACCACCCACAACCGCATATCAGGAGTAACTTGTCACATTGGTCGATTGTCTCTGATATCTCTGTCTTTATACTCTGTAAAGTGTGGACGGCTTATCTTTTCCACTAATATCTCACACTGTCAATATGCCTCCTTTCAGAGCTCCCGTGAAAGTCGTTCTTGCAACAGCATCTATAGTGAGTCCAGGCTGATTCTCCCGATTCTGTGAAAGCGAGATAGTAGGACTAATAATATTCTAGCTTCCGTATAAGCAGTTTGTTCTCTTTGGAGACTCTATTACTCAGGGTGCTTTTGATCAGTCGAGAGGATTCGCGCTTGCTGCACAGCTGGCTCATGGTAATGCTCCCTGATGTCCTTGTTCATGTTAATGAATGGTTAGTCATATGGACTTAATATTGCCGCTTTCGTTGATACAGCATTACTTTATTTGTCCAGTTCACTGACGTAGAGGCCCTTAGATTATATGCGGCGCTTGGATGTTGTGAACCGTGGTTTAAAGTAGGTTTACCACTCACCGGTGCGCCTGCGCCCAGTTCTGTAAACATGTGCCAACATCTTCCTAGCGGATATCAGACAGAGCAAGGTCTAGCCATTATCGATTATGTCTTCCCCTCCCCAACCAACTCACCGAAGATTGAGTACCTGGTATAGCCCTCCCACTTTTCACCCCATATAGACCTCATCCATTAACAAGTTTCCAGTGTCTCTTCTTTGGCGCCAATGACTCCGCCTTCGACGGTGGCGCTAGCAAGCAGCTCGTCTCAATAGATAGATACCGCGAGAACCTCGTATCTATCATCTCCCATCCATCTGTCCTTGCACACAACCCGAGGATCATCCTTGTCACTACACCACCCGTGGACGAGTACCAACGTCCAGAAGTAACGCGCGCTGATGGAACGGTAGACAGGGGCCGGTGTGCGGAAATCTCGAGAGCATATGCCCAAGTAGGAAAGGAAGTCGGCGAGGAGCTTATCGCGAAGGGGAGACCGGTGGTCGTCTGCGACCTCTGGACTGCGATGATGACGCGTGCGGGATGGACCGATGAAGGGGTGCTCCCTGGCAGCTTGAAATCCGACAAGAACCCAGCTTTGGCTGAGATGCTTTACGACGGTATGTAAAGCCGCCTCGCTTTGCCGCTCATTCTATCGCCTCGTAGGAACTCCAAGAATTCTGTCGCTGACACTCCTCTCCTTTCTCATAGGCCTCCACTTCAACCCTGCTGGGTACAAAGTCCTGTACGAAGAGATGTGCAAGGCGATGGCGAAAGCTTGGCCAGACAGCGACCCAGAGAGCATTGAGAAACACTTCCCAGAATATGCCGCCTGGTTTTAGGGTGCGGCGGATAACAGGGCGCTAGGTGAAAAGAACTGCAGTAGCCTACGGGAGGTGAAGGGTGAGAGCCGGATGCAAGGGCGGTGACAATCTGAGAGTGGCCTTGCAAATCGCAAAGGGCGCCGATGAGGAGGATAGGAGGAGCGGAGGATAGCGGAAAGCACAGGGGCTAGCCTAATTCTGTATTTCTGGGACACGATAAGACATATCTTGTGACTGGCATAGAGGATGGTTGTGATAAAATAGATTGCATAGATAGAATTTAGACTGGTTGAGCCTCAAGTCTATCATCGGAGGAACGACGCTACAGAACATAGACTCAGCTCATAGGTACCGTAGTTACGCCAGGGTGTGTATCTGATACTGGTAGCGTATTGCCACGTAGTACTGGCAGTCTCTGCCAGACAGTGAATCACATTTGATTAGAGTGACGATCATGGCTGGATAGACCTCAAGTCTACGAATAAAAATCTTCGGGGGCAACGGTATGGCAGGCTATCGAAGGCGGCCCACATTCATTATCTCGTGGCGGGAAGCGACTTTCCGCCGCCACCACTGTATCCGCTGCTCCGAAACCTCGGTAGGGCAGGAAGGATTACGCGGACTGTATGATTGTAGCTCTCTTCCCGATAGTAAATGGAATAGTTTAATTTAGCTACCTAATTAGGAAGTTTAAGTCGATAAGCTTCTACCGCTGTGTTGGGTCCACTTCAAAATTACCGCTTTTAGTAGGCGGGATCTACAATAGTTACGCGACCTCGCGTGTGGGTCTTACCCCAGATTGCCATGTGGAATAGCTTGACACTTTCTGGGGTAGATATATAAGGAGGTGAGATGCTCTCGTTGGCAGATCCGTTTCTTATTTCACCACTCAACAATTACACCAGTCTTTCCTCTACTTTGGCCCATTGCATTCTTCAACAGGGCAAATATTTTCCATTATGGGTGATCATGATATCGAATCCGAAGGGGAGAAGATCTCCACGACTCCAGTGACCTATTCAGAGAAGCCAACTGCAGAGATGATGGAGCATTCTCCTGTCACCCTGACGGAGGAAGATGTATGTTGCCTCTGAGATCCGTAACTAAGAAACTCGCTGACCTCCCTGCCTAGAATACTCGGATTAGGAGGAAGACTGATAGAGTCATCTTGTCGATTCTGACTTGGGTCTACTTCTTACAGGTGCGTTGCGTGAATGTCAATAATCTGTTACGGCGCTTATTTGTGCCCCCCTTAGGTTTTGGATAAGGGCGTCATGGGAACTGGCGCAGTTTTCGGTCTACGAGAAGATACCCACATGACGGGACGCCAATATTCACTCCTTGGATCGATCGCACCAATTGCGCAGTTAGGATGGCAGCCATTCTCAGCGTGGCTGATTGTAAAGGTACCACACCGGATCCTGATGCCATCGATGATCCTTGGATGGGGAATTGCAGAGACAATGACATGTCTATGCCATGACTTCAAGACAATGATGGCCTGCCGCTTCTTCCTTGGTCTGTTCGAAGCCGGCTGCTTGCCCCTATTTGCTATCATGACTGGCCAGTGGTACCGTCGTGTCGAGCAACCACTTCGTGTCTCTATTTGGTATTCCATGAACGGCACAGCAACTATGGCAGCTGCTGCCTTATCTTATGGTCTCGGTCATATCCATTCTTCAGCGTTACATTCGTGGCAAATGTTAGTTATCCTACCCATTTGCATGGAAAACCCACTAATAGCTGAGCAGCATTTATCTATTTTGTGGATTGCTTACTGTTGTCACTGCACCCGTCTGTTATTATTTCCTCGACAACGATATCTCTGTGGCTCGCTTCCTCACCCCCATGGAACGGTTACAGGGCGTTGAACGCCTCCGCACCAATAAATCTGGCGACGAAACGGTTCATGAGTTCAAGTGGCCCCAGGTTTGGGAAGCGGCCCTTGATATTAAGACCTGGCTGTGGGTTGTGCTCGCGATCCTACCTAACCTAGGCTCGGCATTGCCAGGTGTCTTTGGACCCCTTATCATTAAAGGCTTTGGCTTTGACCCCTATACGACGTTACTGCTAAATATTCCCTATGGGGCCATGACTTTATTTGTTGTCATTCTATCTTGCTGGGTCGCCAATAGGATGAAGCTGAAGGGTATTATCTTGATGGGCTTCATGATTTTCCCCGTCGTTGGTTGCGCAATGCTTTACGGGCTTGGTCGCGAGGCAAGAATGCGACCTGCGCTACTCGTCGCGTACTACATCACCTCCTTTTTATTTGCAGGCAACCCTATACTTCTTGCGTGGGCTGTTGGAAACACTGCTGGACAGACCAAAAAATCCGTCACAATGTCATTTTATCAAGCTGGTACCTCCGCAGGAGCCCTTATTGGCCCGCTTCTGTTCACGGCAGACCAGGCCCCAGAATATCACCCAGCTATTGGAGGTGTACTTGGGGTGTTTGTTGCCATGATGGCGCTCCTCGGTGTGCAAATCGCCAATTTGATGTGGTTGAACAAGAAGCAGGAAAAGAGAAGAATCGCAAACGGGAAGAGTGGAGTTATTGTTGATCGTTCCATGACAACGAACGTCAACGTAGATTCGAAGACCCAGGAAGTGTCAGGCGACAGGGAGGAAGTTTTGGACTTGACAGACAAGGAGAATGACGAGTTTGTGTATGTCTACTAATCAGACGAGTTTTGGGGATGAGGCGAAGAGTTCGAAGCAGAGGGAGGCTGGAGCCATATCCGCTGTAGTTACTCCATTACGTTCATTTTAGGATAACCTATACTTTTATTAAATAAAATCCATTCTTTCAGAGAGTTTGGCTGCCTTTATTATTAATTTCTCAAGCCAAGACTGTCTAGTACCAAAGAGCTTGATTCCAATAGAGGGTCTTCTCGGTAGCCAAGTCATCGACATCGGTGTAAAAGGTAGTGTTAAAAACGAGTTGAACACCAGTAGTGGTGGTGTTATACAATGGCCACTCGAGATTGTCCTCGGGCCACATGCTGTTGGGGTTTCCTGTTAGAACAAAGGAAAGGAGGTACTTTTGCATCATGACCTATAAATATTGTATTAGTATAAAGATCGAGGAAGAGATACGCGGTGGCTTACAGCGATAGTGGCGTTAACTGAAGTGCTTCCACCTGGTCCGACACTTAGTCCGCCACCAGCAGCGCCGCCTGGGCCGGCGGTAGTGGTCGTATTAGATGAAGTAGCTGTCGATATAGCAGCTGAAGAGGTGCTGGTGGTATTGCTTGCAGTGGTTGTAACGGAAGCGGATTTATACCCTAATCAAATATATTAGCCAAATATAGATTTATCCATTAAGCATAAAATCATTACAGTAATAGCTTTGATCGGTGCCATGGGTGGCTGAGTCCAAAGCAACCATTGCGTTCCAAGTCTGGTTGTTCATAGCGTGAGTAGCCGCTAGGTTATGAGCGGTCAAGTCAAAAGATTGCTTCATGTCGGCAAATCGGAGGCCAGGGCTAGTGTAGTCTGACTCGGGATAAAAATCGAGGATCTTTTGAACGACATCATCTGTGATCGCAGGGAAGAAGATTCTCAAGTAAGCAGCAACATCGTCGGTGGTGTCGACTCCGGAGTAGGCTTGGCTGTTAGCCTCATGTTGTTCATGAGTAATGACCATTGGCCCGGTGAAGTTGAACCGTCCTTGGTATAGTTGGGCTTCGTCTATTCGACATAGTTAGTGAACAGTCACTGATAACGGAGATCTCGAAACGTACAGGTGTCCGCAACAATATCACCGTCAACACGAGGCTGGAATTGGTAGCTGTAGTCGCTTGTGACTGTACTAGCAGCATCCTGAAGCGTAGTGAAATCGACGGACCGCATGCAGTCCAAGTGACCACCTTCGCAACCAACAGCAGTTGAGACATTCTGCCAGAACATCTACGAGAAACAAACAGTTAGATATTCTGTTCGCACTTTTAGAAGAGCTCAACTTACCTCTGATGTGTGATGACCAGCGCCTGGAACAAAACCTGGGGACATCACATATGCCTGAGCGAAGTTTTGCTCCGCGTGGCCACCAAAACGCTATAAGTGTCAGTCTGCGAGCGTATATGTCAGTTTGCGTGGAGAACATACAGTAGTCTGGAAAAGAACTTGAGAAGCTCCAGCAGAGAATCCAGTTGCGGTAACCCGATCAGCGTCACCACCAAAAGCGCCAATATACTTCTTAGTCCACTCAAAAGCGTGCTGGACGTCCCAAATTCCAATGTTAGAGGTGCCACCCTCGTGAAGCAGGGTCGCACCATTGGCAATTCCAGTCATGCCAAGTCTGTAGTTGTAGGCAACATAGACGAATTCGGTGGTTAGGTTGAAGAGACCTTCAGGAGAAGTCTCAGATTTGCTACCACCAGTGAAACCGCCGCCGTAAGTCCAAACAAGTACAGGGAGTTTCTTGCCCGCGCTGTTAGCAGGTGCCCAGACGTCCATGTATAGACAGTCCTCGGTTGAAGCACAGTCGACATCGGCATCAGCTAAGTCGCCAGTATTGATCTCAGCCTCAACGGGGGGCCATTGAGGCTTAGCCCAACGGCCACTACCAGTGGGAACGGCAGCAAACCGGATGTTCTGGTACTTGTAATAGCCGATGGTAGAGTTCCCAGCGACAGGTGCAACGGTACAGTAGTCGAGTGCGACGGTTGGTGAAGAGGCATGCAAAGTTGTCGTAGTTGGGACTCTGATGCTGGTGGCTTGCGCTGCCTGGCTGTTGCCAACATTGCCAACATTTTGGTTGCCGACATTCTGGTTACCTTGTTTCTGGACTGAGGCGGCAGATACTGCTAGAGGCAGTAAAAAGCTTGCGAGGAGATACATGTTTCGAAACAAAGCAATGCAATGAAAATATGACACTAGGTAGTAGAAAGAATGACCGACGTCGATGCGGGTGCAAACGATGACTTGATGAAACGGTACAGAAAGAAGAAAAAAGAAAACGGCTTTATATAAGAAACCAAATAGTCTTTAAAATGGAAAGAGTGTATCATCTTAACGGCTCGATCCAAATTTGTGGAGTGCTATGTTCTATTCACGGCGTTGGATGGGGCACTGAGGCGGCAGATGCTTAATAGAGATTTGCTAGGATAAGAGCCTTATTGTGCCTCATAAGCCCCGGCATTAATATACTTTTCAGGATTCGGAACTCGGATAAATGCGTTGCAGTGGCTGTTCAGTGAAAATAGAGGGTCTCTCCACAAGCGTTTCTGGCCCGCAGTTCACTAAACCTTGGCTAGAAGCTTAATCCTTGCCTACTAAGCCACAGTGCCGACACTGGGTAAGAGTGATGATGATGCGGCAGGAGAAGTGTTACGAGGCCTTTTCAATCCGGGTTTATTTATCGGTTGTTAAGATCATCCATTTGCTGTGGGGACCTTGTGGGCCAGAATCGTGGGGACTTCGTGGGGATCACGTGTGTGATTCGCGGCCTTCTCATCCCCACCCCCTTTTCAAGACGATGTGCAATGCTTGAACTTCCCCTCAATCATAAGTTATATGGTAAATCTCCCACGTCCGGTCCGACCGAACCGGAACTGGTAGCATGAGGAGACAGAGAGAAGAGAGAGGCTCGACTCTAAATTTCAGAATGTTATGAATCCATTGACCGACTACCTAATGTGGTCGGCTACAACATGCGTTAACCCTTTCTTTTTATTACCCAATGTCAAAGTACTCTGGTTTTAGCTACCAAATCCGGCATCTTCTACTCATAGAGTGAGACGTTGGTAGATATAAGTGCTTTTATTGCATCACAATGAGACAGTTGCTCATGCTGTTGCCTCTACTTGCAGTTGCCCATACCACTGCTCATCATACAATCGCAGCCTGTGTGTAGGGTTGGATCGTCACCCCCACAAGGCCAAAGGCTTGCCTTGCATTTCCTCCGTACACATCCGGGAATACAACTCTCATACTACTTAATAGAGAGGAGGCGACTTCGATCTCCACTGTATTTGTACCATTGACGACATATGCCCCAATGTCGTATTTAAGGGAGAAAGGGTCGCAGGGTGGCAGCTGCTGGTCATTGATTTTGATGCGAAATGACCCATTGAACTTGCTGAGAACTATGTACGCGCCCATGTCGCTGGAGAGCGGTATTGAGGCAGTCCCAAGAGTGAAATTTGTCCGATAGGTGCCAACTCCAGAGACATCCTGAATCTCTGCAATGCCACTCCATGCCGTCAGTGATGTGAGTGACAACTCATGCTTGACAATCTTAGTAGCGGTCACGTCGCCGGTGGTTCCGTTGCCTTCGGCTGGTTGCCAGTCGTCTACGTTCAAGGTCCAGGTCTTCAGATCCATCGCTGGCAAGACATTGCTTATGGTAGTCTGATAAGTCTCACCGTCGTCTAGTACACTAGAGTAGGACCCCGCCGCTGTGGCGCGTACCAGAAGGCGAGAGTGGGAATCATAAACAATCGCCTGGGATGTCGTACTCGTAGCATAACGTGGCTTATTCCGAGACCAAGGGATGACCGATATGAGCTGTGCCTGGCTTGGGTTGAGCGTTAGTGGAATCGACAAGCGCCCGTCCGTAGTAACCTGATAGAGCGGAACTGCCTCCAGCTTGCCTGTCCATGGATCAATAGACACAGGTACTGGATCCGAGGTTCGACGCGGCAAGGTAATGGTTTGCGAGACGCCCGAGCTACTGGAATTCCCAACAAATACATAGTTATCAACGTCGCCATCTTGACGGCGGAGAAACACTAGATTCGAAGATGGGAACTCCACCGCGGGCTTTATGCCTAGCTTTGTGATACCAGTTTCGATGTCGGCTTCCGTGGCAACGTTGACCACATTCGACAACTTCAGCAGCTTCTTGATTGTAGACTTGACAATCGCTGTGGAGTCACCCGTCAAGCCACCGAAGCCGTATGCGCGAGCATCTGTCCAATTTCCAATAAAAAGAATCGGAAGACCAGCCTCAGCGTAGCCCAGGATTTTCTTCGCAGCCGAAGTTGTAAGGGTCGGCCCGTTGTCGGCACCAGGGTCTCCTGGGATAACCAGAAGACTGTAATCAGCAGCACTAGGCGCAAAACGCCCCTTTTTAACGGTCGCTGCCGGCAAATCGAACAGGCCTGGGTCTACATAATTGGCACTCCATCCTAATCTTGGCCCCGTACTGGTGAAATAAGGAGCAACATAGTTGTTATCAACGGCCCCATTGCGTCGAAAGATCGCGACATCGTGCTTGGGCACGCCCTGCTGAAGGAAGAATTGCATCTTCCCCACATAGTTCGTAAAATCCGATGCATGCTTCCAAGCCGGCTGTCTTGGACCCCACGACTCCGAATAACCAGCTTTGCCTTTTATCGGCGTAAAGGCAGCAAAGCCAGGCCATACGGCTCCAGGGGCATAGAGATATGAGAAACCATGAAGCACATTCTGATTGACTCCAGCAGCGAATTGCGGGTTGAGTGTGGAAAGCACTTTAGCCCATGAAGTTCCGTATGCAGATTTAGCATATGCGCCTAATTCGTTGGAGATGATATTCCGCCCTGCCATCCCAGCGGCACCGGCAAGGGCTCGGTAGTTGTCGATGGAGGTAAACCCTAGTGATTCTCCTTCGGCAATATCTACTGATGCCGCAGCTCTCATGCCGTCCAGAGGAAATGCTATAAGATTGCATTAGCCAAACTATCATTCACATTGAGCCGTAGATAAACTTACCCCCCATATGGCTGGACTCTATACTTGAGGCCCTTCGATGTAGCCCATGACTTTATCGGCTTGATATGATAATCGACATACAAGTCGCTAATAGTGTCCCAGTAATCATTACGAGCGCCTCGAGTCAGGTCGGCTTCAGAAAATAGAAACAGGTATTTATCGCTCTTCTGTAAAAGGATGGGCAGGATGGACGCAACGCTATAACCACGCCGCTTGAGAAACTCCGGGGACTGTCTTCTGGAACCTGACCGGTCCCACGGAGCCAAGCAGAGAGCAGAAGCCACGTTGCATTATCAGGAGGCGTCCATGTGATTTGTCCGTTCGTAACATTCGCCGTGAGATCGATCAGGGTGGTTTGATCGATTATAACTTGACTATCGGAGGTATTACTAGCCGAGTTGACTCTCCAGGCTTGGACGTAAATGATGGTATGGTTGGAAACCCCAGACTTCGCTTTCACCAGCGGATCAGGGACCTTGCCGCTATAAGTAGTTCCATTGCTGACGAATGTCCTTCCGACGGCAATCTCCTTCGCTGAAGGGGCGTCATCCGCGCCGTATCCGGGAACTCCTAACGGCCACGCGGGCCCGAAGCCCAAATCGTGTTCCAAGATTTTGGTGTTCGACTCATTCAAAGCAGTGGTAAGGCCATCGAGCCACTTGGGCCCGCCCCAGCCCTCTGTCGGTAGATCGCCGATAACAGTCCCTTCCAGGATGCTATGCTGCACATCTTGGATCTCTATGCCGCCGAATCCGGCAGAGGATATTTGATCAACCTCACGGCGGATTTCGGTAGGGTCGACTATTCCGTGAATCCACCACCATCTGACCTTGGGACGGTATTGATATGCAGGATCAGCAAAGTTAGTCAATGTGCTGATTGTAGAGCTTGCGATACCCCATGAGGCCAATGCTGAAAGATTGAGTGCCTACTAATTATTAGCATATCGTCTTTTCCGAGGTGCAAGCTTCTTACCATCTTTCCCAAGTCGACTTCCTCGTTGAGCAACGATGCCGTCGGGGTATCGTTGGAGGGCAATCATGACTCTTAAATAATAACACTTCTACTCTGAATAGAGAGTGAAAGGGCAATTAGAGATCGTCGGTGCATATATCACCGACCCTGAACTCAAGATGCTGCTGTGCCTCGCATAGCTCTCGGCTTAGAATCTTTCTACTATATAAGGTCGCTGGAAGCAACAATCTACCGAAGCACCCTGCACCTCGGTCGAGGGCAAAACCTCCCTTCCTCCAATCTAAAGAAATTCCGTCTTCAAATATAGACTAACACAAACAAAGTAAATAAAGCGAACAATTGACAAGCGCTTGGCATGAGATAACGACGACCAAAGCCAAGACGAGGCAAAGCGTCATCATATCACGTCAATTATAGAACCCTTGCATCTTCCCCGCAAATATACTGTTTCCCCGCTCATTTACTAGCCGTTTTTTACGCCACATGTGGATATTCGCTCCTCGTTCGGCCGAATAAGGTTTGTGCCCTCAGGCCGCTGAAAATGGGCGTGTTTATTGCGGTTGCTTAGCTTTATAATATTCTGAGGGTGGAAATGTGGTGAGCTTTCCAATCCACAAAACTTTCAAGTGCAAACGGGGGCTCATAAATTCCTGTTACCCATCAGAGAGTCTATTTTAATTAGTGTTAATTTTGCATAAATGGACGTAGATAGAATAGTAAAACGTTTCCGCTAAATTTAAAGTATTGTGTTATCAACCGCCACAACTCTCCTAGTCGACAGCACTCGGCACAGTTCACAAAATCTACAACCTCATCGGACTAGCTAGAGACTCCAAAACCTGGCATACCTCCGTCATGTTCTTCGGCACATCCTCCATAACCGTCCCATTAGTTTCCACCCTCAACTGTTGACTTTTCCCCACCCCCCACGGATGCCACACCGGCGCCTCAACAGCTTTATACCGATTCGGATCCAGCGACCTCACAAAACTAATATAATAATGCATCGTAACCGGCACAATCGGCGCATTAACACCCACAAAAGAAGCTGGATAATTCCCAGCATATCCCGGCCCGAAAATCGCGTCCGTGTCAAAGGCATGGGGTACTCCGTGTCCAGCGGCGATCTGGGGAGGGTCTTGCACGTTGAATCGGTATCTCCAGACTTTCCAGGGGGAGAGGAAGTGGGAGAAGGATAGGGCGAGCTGGTTTCCTGGACAGGAGAAGGTGGCGTCTCCGTAGGCTGCTGCGAGGGAGGGGAACCAGGGTTGTTTGGTTGGTAAGGGTGATGGTAAGGGGTAGGTGTCTATCAGAGTGTCAAGTTCACCGTCCGTTAGAGCGGGATAATTGTTTTTCAAGAACAATGTGAAATCATCGGAACTGGCTGCATTGCTAACAAAACTGGTGCCTTCGTCATTCGTACTGGTAATAAGCATTGGCACTTTCACGAACTGGCCCCTTTCGAATTGCCGGTACAGCGAATCTCGCACAAAACTCCCATCAATAACAGGTAGCCAAGTCCAGTTTGGCAAAGGACTCTCAGAACGTGCGCCTGGGTAGGCGTGGACAATATTCGCGGCCGCGATGGTGGTGAGATTAGCTGAGCGCAAGCACTCCATTGGACTCGAACTGCTTGAACAGCCCGTGTCGTCGAGGAAACGGTTGAATTGCCACTCCCTCTCCAAAACCGTGGTTAGGGGTGGCCAAAAAGCACACTGGCTTGCTGCGCCGACGAATAGATGGTCATTTCTGCCTCCATAGGCGGCGAGGTGGTGGGTTATGGAGCCGCCTCCGGCGGATGTGCCGTGGAGGACGACGTGGTGTGGATCACCCCCGAACTAAAGGCATATGTATTAGTAGCCTTTATATCGAAACGTCCAGTTAGAAATGCAACGGTAGGACGGATTAATCACCTGCTTAATATGTTTCTGAACCCAATGCAACAGCTTCCTCTGGTCCAACAGGCCGACATTCAGATCCCCATCCCGCCCAACTTGCTCACCGGCAAGGAAACCGAGGGCACCAACGCGGTAGTTAAAGTTCACCATGACGATATTAGACTGAGATTCCAGGACAACTTTTGTCCCATTATAATTGTTATCCGTATTCTGCGCATACCCACCACCTGGGATATAGACCCAAACAGGGAGTTTAGAATCCCTTGTGGCGTTCGAGGGGATGAAGACATTGACAAATAAACAGTCTTCATTAAGAGATCCAGATGGACGCTGCGAAACGCCAATACACAGTGGGCCGAACTATAGTAACAAGTTAGCCTCGAGGCGTCGTGGGGAAGAAACTTTCTCGTTTTGCTCACGCTAGAAGCATCTTGGAGGCTATCAGAAGGAAGTGGATCTTGAGGAGCTCGGAATCTTAGATCGCCAAGTGGTGGCTGCGCATATCGCATGCCTAGATACTGGTCTACCCCGGCCGCGACCCTTGAGCCTTGGTATTGTGCGTAGCCCAAGTCAACATGCGGCGGGTTTAAGGCATTTTGTTCTTCCTGTGCTCCATATGCTACTGCGACTGCGGACAAACAAAAAAGACCAAGTCGACGCATTATTAGAAAAATATGAATCAAAACCTCATAGAAATATTGATGCTTGATGGGTAGTTTGAGAATGTTGGCGACATTTATCCCAACTCGATTCTAGATATACTCGTGCTGTCAGCGACGAGCGGGGAATATCTGCACATGATTATAGATCATATATAGAGTCTAATTCTAGGATACCCCAGATTCTTCCTCCTTACGACCGATCATTGTGAACAAGTGTGTGTCTTAGATTAACGTTGGTGGAGAAACGAGGTTTGCCATTGGAGCACTCTTCTAGCGTGCATTCGGTTTCCAGCACGAGACATAAAATACCTGTCTGCTCTGTCTTAAATTCGGTATAATTATAACCGAGTTGACCCTGGACTAGATACGAATAAGTTTTGAAATTGAAGTTGGCGCATGTCGTGAGTGTATGTGTGAAGTTGATGGTCGGCTCGTTCGAAATACACAGTTACTCAATGGTGTCCGTATATTCATATCTTCCATCGCTCATTATGTAGCATCTATGCTATACTCAAGCTTGCATATATACCTCAACCACCCCATACCACCTTCTCTCCACATCTATACTCCCACCCCTACTTCTTCGAGCTAAAAAATCCCCTCTTCTTCTTCTCCTTCCCATCCTCATCATATTTACTCTTCTTCTCCAGCTTCCCCTGCGCAACCGGCGAAGGAGCCTTCGACGAGCCATTCTGCCCGTTCCCAGAATTCAAGGACATCGATCCCAACTTCCCCGACGGCGGCTCCACGGGCTTCCTACTCCCACTGCTCTGCGATGACGGCAGCGGCGGCCGCGGCGACGGTCCACCTCTACCCCCAGCCGGTCCCGCGGGCAACCCACCATGCGGCGACGGCGAAGGCGACGGAGATGGCGTAGGTCGCTCAAACAAGTGCTGCGGTGCCTTCTTCTTCGGTTGGTCTGCGGGGAGACCCAATTGGCGCCTATCAACCGACAAATCTGTGACCTGGCGCAAGAACAACGCTGGAGTAAGCATATGGCTCGTCACGAGCATGACGTCACGGTTGCTGTTCTTCGAGATCTCGTAGCAAGCTCGGGATTCCGAGTATGTTGCTCCGCCAGCCATGAATACGATAACACGCTGTTTGGACTCGTGCACGCTCCTCCTGTTTTGCGCCCACGTTGGTTTCGCAGAGCGGAGGGACGCGTTGACCTGGGCTGTTTGGTCAAAGTCGCTCTGTAGCGGTGGCTTTGTGTAAGGGAAGAGAGCTGGGTCGAGCGGGCCACGAGCGACTTCTTCGAGGAGGAGTTTGAGGGCCGGCTCGAAGCGGGAGAGCGCGTAGTCCTCGTTTGCGGCAGTGGGGGCGGTTTTGCGAGGGAAGAGGGGCGCGTGCGGGTGGCGGGTTTCTTTGAGAGGGCGGGTGGTGCGGGCGCCGAGGAGCTCGAGGTTGGTGATTGTTTCCATGTTGGTGGAGGGTAGGGAGGCATGGGCGATGAGACGGGGGATGTCTTCGAAGACGATGCCGTCGCAGTATAAGATGTATAGAGCGATTAGGCGCAGGCGGTCAGATGAGGATATGCTTTCATCGTCGAGAAGGCGGATGACTTGGTCCGCGAGATTCTTCGGTTTGCGATAGTCTTCGTCGAGGCCTGTGGCCAGGGATTGCTCGACGGACGCAATATCGGGCAGTTTGTGGCTTTGGAATATGTTCATGCACTCTTGTGCCATCGATAAATGTAGCGAATATGCATCCTTCAGGTTCTGGAACTGCGGTAGCCCTGCCAACATATCCTTGATGGCATTCAGACTCGTCGCGCCACCTGACTGATCTGTAAAGTGAGGGTTTTCGCTAATAAACTTTTGGAAATCGCCCATGAGTCTTTCAATAGTATCTTTCATATGTGTGTGCCTGTTCTTGACCCATATCTCATCGTTCTCTCCAATCTCCATGTCTTTCTCTTCTTCGCCTGGCTCTCCTTGGTTCACGGTCGTCTTATACACAACCTTATCGTTTTCTCTAATAGGAAGTAGATCGTGTGCCATAGCTTGATATGTGAATTCGTGAATAAGAGGGGCAACCAAATCCATGGACCTATCGGTGACAATAAGGACTCCTTGCTGTCGGTTCGATGGAGGAGGGAAGTTTGTGTGAAACTTTGCATATGCATCTAGTTCGTCCTGTACAAATCGTGCGAGATGGGAGCAAAGCACACTTGCTTCATGCGTCGGCGCTTTTGGTTTATAATATCTAACAATTGGATATTCTCCCTGCGAGATACACACACCAGCTATCTGTAGCACATGTTAGTTATTTTCGCCATTTCAGCTTGCTGGATGCACATGTACGGACCTTTTGCGCCAGGGTTTGCATATGTGAAGCGACCACATTATTACATGCTGGATGGTATAGAATGGGGAAACTCCATGGGTCGCGGAACGTAACCAGGCGAGATTCTCGTGGGAAGTAGTCTATAGACAATGTTTCGAACCCAGCAAGCTGTTGTTGGGCCTCGGCCGAGTTGTCAATGCGCCTTCGAATCGTGGGATCCAACAACGCTGTCCACACCAAGTATGATTTTTTGTATCGTCTGCGCGAAAAGTCGGCCATCAAGCAGTCGACAATGTGCGGTTCTGGCGACAAGAGGTATATCGCATCCATGTCTGGGTTCGGCGGCCTCTTATCCTCGATCTTCTCGATATCTACACCGCATCAGCCTCGCCCAATGCATGCAATGCGTCACACAGCACAGGGCACGTACTCGCAATATTCTCATTGAGAATGTCATCTTCCTTCACAACATTGTCGAGGATTCTCTTGCTGTCGTTGTCCACCACCAACACCTTCCACTGCGACGCATTAGTTTGGCTCTCTCGGGCTGGCGACCTCGGCTTACATCACCACGGGTTATGTTCTTTATGGCGCCGACAATAACTGAAGGAGTGTATTAGCATTTGTTATGCCGACAAAGGGGAGCTGGAGCTGGGGCTTACTGTCGCGCTGGTCCTGAATTGCTGAAGCGCCCATCGTGGGCAAAAGTGGCTCGACTTCAGAGCTTGCTGTCAATGGGGTCGGTCGCGCGCGCGGAGTGTTGTGTGATTGCAAGGCTGAAGATAAAGAGCTGAACAAGAGTTTGAGGTAGCAATACTCGAATACTACTGTGTGTAGGTGAAGTAAAGACAGTCGTCGGGCAGCTGTGGCAGACTGGTGGGGAGAGTTTCGGTTTCACGATCTCAGAAGCTAAGCCCCGCGATAAGTGACCCTGGTAGTCTTGTTGCAGTCGTCAATCATGATGGAGTTGGTGGGGAACAAAGAGTACGGTTGGCCGTTGGGAGCAAAACGGCCAAAACCCAAATGACAGCCTTGCCATCATCATCCATACTTGAGCTTCATGGTTGCTCTCATAATATTGAACCAGCAAAACTGTCAAAACTGTCAAAACTATCAAAACTATCCATATATATATGCGGCGCATTATCTAGATAAACTCTATTCCCATCTCTTCTTGAGGAGTTCCTTACCGCATTGGCAAGGCTAAACAAACCCCTTGTCTCTCCACTCTCATCACAATCAGGTAAGAACCATCGTCAAACTCGTATGTACTGTATCTACAATGGAATACAGTATGAAGAGAAGCATACCATCTTATTCTCTTGAAGAATGGCAATTTTTCACTCTCTAATGCTTTTTATAGGATTATATCCATATCGAGAATCGCAACTCTGACCGCACCCCGGCGCCAGGACTTTCTTTCCCCTCACGATAAGTGAAGTGGTCTGGTCTACTCTTGGTATAATACATACAGCAAATGGCCTCCCAATTACGGCGAAATATTTGCCCGTCACCCATGCTTTCATCCTTTTAACCCCTTTGATCCCCTCAATTCCACTTCTCCTCACTCGCCAAAGTGTGGACCTCCACTGTTGAAATAAACTCCGGGGACCCCAGAAAGCGGACATCTGCAAATCACCACTTTCGGTATCTCGGAGCTTGTCTTCCGTTGTTAAGCCGCCTTCCATCATAACGGCTCCATCGGATTGTCATCGCACTCTCTATATTCCTGGACATCATAATATACTGAGGATCTACCATTGGCTCGCCCCTCCGGACTAGACTGTGGCCTTTCCACATGGCTCACGCTACGGTCATTATAGTATGCAGGCACCGCCGGTTCCCACGAACCGCAACCCGGAAAGCTCAATTTGTTTACAAAAACCGGAGGTAAGATTCTTATAAGAATCATGGGGTGCCCAAGGTGGGGAAGCTTTTCTTGTCTCGCTCAGCTGTTAGGTCAAAGAAGTCTCGACCAAGATGAAGTTCCAATCCACAATCTCTCTCCTGTCGCTGGCGCTTTCGAGTGTCGTGACAGCGGCCCCAGGTGTCAGTGTCGAATTGGACAGTGCGTTCCCAATTGGCTTCAGTAAGCACAAGAACGCTAGGACAGTTGGCAGACTCTTTGAAATCGACGGGAAGGTTCAGTACTTTGCTGGTGAGTTTTTGTGACCATCCCTATATAGCAACGACCAGTAATTAACATGCTATAGGAACCAATGCTTGGTGGCTCGCTCACTTGAGCTCCAACAAAGATGTGGACACCTCAGTTACTGAGATGGTCGCCGTAAGAGTGCCTCGTCCGTTTAATTACCTACCTCTCTGACAACCAGCCTACAGACTGGTTACAAGGTCGCTCGTGTCTGGGGTTTCGGAGATGTAACTGAGCTCCCTTCTACCACCAACACCGACCCCAATAAGGTCTACTTCCAGCTTCTAGCCGATGGAAAAGGCATGATCAACTACGGCAAAGATGGTATCCAACGCCTGGACTACGTCGTCCACTCGGCCGAAAAGCACGGACTGAAGCTCGTCCTCCCCTTTTTCAACAACTGGGGTGACTACGGTGGTGTTGCCGCATACAACAGAGCCTTCGGTGGCAATGCCACGACCTGGTACACCGATGCCGTGTCGCAAAAGGTGTATCGCAACTACATCAAGACCATCGTCACCCGCTACAGGAAGAGCAACGCCATTTTCGCGTGGGAGCTAGGAAATGAGCCGAGATGCAAGAATTGCCCAGCAGGCACCATCACCAAGTGGGCTACTGAGGTCTCCGCTTACATCAAGTCGCTTGATAACTCGCACATGGTGACTCTTGGTGACGAGGGCTGGCTCACCCCGAATTCGGGCGTCGGCGATGGAAGCTACGCGTACAGTGGCGTCGAAGGTGTGGATTGGGTCGCGAATCTCAAGATTAAGACCCTCGACTATGCGACCTTCCATCTCTACCCAGAGTCGTGGTCGTACGAGTACACATGGGGTAACCAGTGGATCGAGGAGCACGACCTTCTTGCCAAGGCATCGGGCAAGCCGGCCATCCTTGAGGAGTACGGCACTCCGTTCCCAAGCAACCACACCGAGACTGAGCGTCCTTGGCAAGTTACGGTTGAGAAGTCGGGCCTTGCTGCGGATCAGATCTGGCAGTTTGGCAGCAACACTTTGTCTGTTCCGGGGACGACTTTGGGCGATGTTAACACGATTTACTATGATGACGAGGAGTATAAGTTGTTGGGGAAGCAACATGCTAAGATCATGGCTTCAAAGAAGGTTCCAAAGCATTGATAAAGCTATATTTGTAGTATAGTTAAGTCTTGGAGGATAGCTATTTATATAAGGTGTTAGTTTAGTCAATTTATAAATTTAGCAAATATTTAAAACTTCAACAACCTCACATAAACCAGTCTTTAAATAGCCTGAAATATCTCCCAGGCTACAGCGCCAAACTTATTGCCTCACAAATTATAACATTGTATAAAACCTGTTCCTCGGAAGAATAAATGATGGAGCCACCTTGATTGGTACTACGCTGACTAATCACCTTATTTGCCGCGCGCGGCGCTTATTTTATCCGCCGAGAGGCAACATCGAGGTCAAAAAAGTCAAGAAACCCCATCGACCCAACGCCACGCAGCGTTCAGCCCATCATTCACCATGGAGGACCTCGAGTCTCTAGAGATCTTATCGCTAGTCTCGAAAGTGACCTCCGAACTACAAAACCATTTGGGAATCAGCGACAAGACGCTCGCCGAGTTTGTTATCGCCCAGCATGCCGAGTGCAAGACGCTCGATGAGTTCAGGGCGCGGTTGGACGCGATGGGGGCGGATTTCCCGGGGAGTTTGATAGAGAGTATTGATCGCCTCGTCAGGACGATGCATCCGCGGTATAAGGGGGAAGGTAGTACGAGTAGGGATTATACGAATGGACGGAACGAAGGGAAGGATAAGGTGTTCAAGGGCCTGGCGATACCGGATGTTGAGCCCCCGCGCGTCGACGTGGAGGCCGATGGAGCGGATGCGATTGATGATACCATGATGTTACTGGAAGGGCTTGGGGGGAAAGCGCGGGGCGAGAAGCCGAGGGAATCTAGGAAACGAACCAGAAGCCCCGAGGACGACTTCCAGGATAGAAGAGGGAGGAAGGAACGTTATCGGTCGAGGTCGCCTGAGCAGAACCGCAACGACGTTTCAAGGAGAATGGACAAATATGAGGAGGAAGACGAATATGGTCGTTCGCGGAAGGGGCACAGGAGTCGCAGAGACGGGCACGAAAGCGGTCGACGGAGACATGGAGAAGATAGTCTGAGGAACCCACCGAAACAGGAAATCGATGACCAGCCGATACTATACAAAGTTTACGAGGGACATGTCACCGGCGTTAAAGATTTTGGCGCATTCGTCAACCTGCATGGAGTCAGAGGACGTGTCGACGGGCTCGTGCATATATCTGCCCTTTTGGAAGGGTCGCGGGTTAACCATCCGTCGGATCTCGTCGCGAGAGACCAGACTGTCAAGGTCAAGGTTGTCAAAATTGAGAATGGGAAGATTGGATTATCTATGAAGGAGGTGGACCAGGAGACAGGGCGCGATCTTGCGCCTCAAACTCGCATAGAGTCTGGAGCGAACACGGAGCAGCTCGGAGGAGGCGGGAAACGCGAATATGGCAACTTACTCGGTGACCAAAGCGCCTCTTTTGGGAGAGATAATGCTCCGCCACCGCGGCAGAAGAAGAGGATGACGTCGCCGGAGAGATGGGAGGTCAGACAACTGATCGCGTCTGGAGTGGTAAAAGCTTCGGACTACCCAGATCTGGATGAAGACTATAATGCCGCCTTGAATGGTGAGGGTGAGATGGAACTCGAAGAAGATATCGATATTGAAATCAAAGACGAGGAGCCTCCGTTCCTTGCTGGTCAGACTAAGCAATCGCTCGAATTATCACCAATTAGGGTCGTTAAAGCACCAGATGGATCTCTTAACCGTGCCGCAATGTCTGGAGCAACTCTGGCAAAGGACAGGCGAGAGCTGAGACAACAAGAAGCGCAGGATAAGGCCGCCGAAGAGGGCGCCAAAGTGGATTTGTCTGCACAATGGCAGGACCCCATGGTAGCACCCGAAGACCGAAAGTTCGCCAGCGAGTTCCGATCGGCCAAGCAAAACCCGGCCAGTGAAGAAGTTGTTCCCGAGTGGAAGCGTGTTACCCAGAGCAAAGATGTGCCCTTGGGTAGGCGTACCAATATGACAATCAAGGAACAGCGTGACTCGTTGCCGATATTCAAGTTCCGCTCTGAGCTCATTAAGGCCGTTCATGATAATTCACTTCTGATTGTTGTGGGTGAGACTGGATCTGGAAAGACGACTCAGTTGACGCAATACTTGGCGGAAGCTGGATTTGCAAATAATGGTATTATTGGATGCACGCAACCCCGTCGTGTTGCTGCCATGTCTGTTGCGAAGCGTGTCGCTGAAGAGGTCGGCTGTAAGCTGGGAGAGGAAGTTGGATACACTATCCGTTTCGAGGACTGCACGGGCCCAAATACGAAGATAAAGTACATGACGGATGGTATGCTGGAGAGAGAGGTTCTTATGGACCCTGACTTGAAGCGCTACTCGGTCATTATGCTAGATGAGGCTCACGAACGGACAATTGCTACTGATGTGTTGTTTGCGCTGCTTAAGAAGACCCTAAAGCGCCGACCGGACCTGAAGATCATTGTTACATCAGCAACACTCGATGCAGACAAATTCTCAGAGTACTTTAATCAGTGCCCGATTTTCTCCATTCCTGGACGCACGTTCCCGGTCGAGATCATGTACTCGAGGGAACCAGAGTCTGACTACCTGGACGCAGCTTTAGTGACGGTTATGCAGATCCATCTCACAGAACCCCCTGGAGATATTCTCTTGTTCTTAACGGGGCAGGAGGAAATCGACACGAGTTGTGAGATTCTCTTTGAGCGGATGAAGGCCCTTGGCCCCACCGTACCGGAACTCATCATCCTGCCCGTCTACTCTGCGCTCCCCACAGAGATGCAGAGTAAGATTTTCGACCCCGCTCCCCCCGGAAGCCGCAAGGTCGTCATCGCTACAAACATCGCCGAGACATCCATCACCATCGACCACGTCTACTACGTTATCGACCCCGGCTTCGCCAAGCAAAACGCCTACGACCCAAAGCTCGGCATGGATTCTCTCGTCGTAACACCCATCTCCCAAGCCCAAGCCCGCCAACGATCCGGCCGCGCCGGCCGCACAGGCCCAGGAAAGTGCTTCCGCCTATACACCGAAGCCGCCTTCCAGTCCGAGATGCTGCCGACCTCGATCCCCGAGATCCAGCGCCAAAATCTCTCTCACACAATCCTAATGCTCAAAGCCATGGGCATCAACGACCTCCTACACTTCGACTTCATGGACCCGCCACCCACAAACACCATGTTAACAGCCCTCGAAGAACTCTACGCCCTCTCCGCCCTCGACGACGAAGGTCTCCTCACCCGCCTCGGTCGCAAAATGGCCGACTTCCCCATGGAGCCCGCCCTAGCTAAAGTCCTCATCGCCGCCGTCGACCTCGCATGCGCCGAGGAAGTCCTCACCATCGTAGCTATGCTGTCGATGCCGCCGCCCTTCTACCGCCCGAAAGAGAAGCAAGCACAAGCCGATCAGAAGAAAGCCAAATTCCACGACCCAGCTGGAGACCACCTCACCCTCCTCAATGTCTACAATGCCTGGAAACAAGCTAATTACGCGACGCCCTGGTGCTTTGAGAATTTCATCCAGGCACGCTCGATGAAGCGCGCTAAGGACGTGCGTGATCAACTCGCGAATATCATGACCCGTTACCGCCACGCTATCGGGTCGTGTGGGCGGGACACTGCGCGTGTGCGTCGTGCGCTGTGCGCGGGTTTCTTCAGGAGCGCGGCGCGCAAGGACCCGACGGAGGGGTATAAGACGCTTATTGAAGGGACGCCAGTTAGTTTGCATCCCAGCTCGGCGCTGTTTGGGAAGCAGGCGGAGTGGGTGATTTACCACACGCTTGTTTTGACAAGTAAGGAGTATATGCACCAGACGACTGTTATTGAGCCGAAGTGGCTGGTTGAAGCGGCGCCGACGTTCTTCAAGGTTGCTGGGAAAGATGGGCTCAGTAAGCGGAGGAAGGCAGAGAGGATTCAGCCGCTGTATAATAAGTTTGCCGCGGAGGATGATTGGAGGCTTAGCGCGCAGAAGAGGCAGGGACGAGGTGGTGGAGGTGGGACTTGGGGTTAGAGTGGCGGAGGAGGGGGTTAGAGATAATTTGTATGATATATCACAGACTTATGAGCATAAAAGGGATACCGTTTCGTGTGCTACTGATACAGGATTTCATTTCCGCGCGTGACTAATTGTGATCGCGAGTTCGGTAGGTATCTATGCGACCGCCTCGCTCCGTGAAGTACGCCTTTCGTCGTTGTTCCCCTCGGACAACGTGTAAGTGTGTTAACCAGGATATCCTCCTCTGTACCCTCATCGTATCCACAGCTATACATGGCCAGTCATAACCCCATCAAACCACATACCCAACCCTCCCCTCGCGACACACCAGAATCCCTCTCATACCAGTAACCCCCCTTTCCACTTTCAATAGACTAACGTCTAAACCCCCCCTGCTGCTGCGGTGGCGGGCCCCTCCCATCAAAAGCCGGCGCATACCCCATCTCGCCCGGGAACCCCATAGGCGGGGGCATGAATCCCGGTGGTGGTCCCATGAACCCCGGCGGTGGGACATTGCGCTGCGCGCCTCCTCCGCTCATCTCTGGCGGGGGTGGGCCGTAGCCCTGCATCGCGAATCCGGGCGGGAACATAGGTGGCAGCGGCATTCCGCGGGATGGACCGCCGGCGAGGCCTGGTGGTGGCTGCAGCGGGTGGCGTGGCATGGATTGTGGGAGCTGTTGCTGCTGCTGCTGGTCGCGGGGCTGCTGTTGCCATCCTGGTGGGAGCTGTTCGAGGCCTGGTGGTGGGCGTTGCAGGATCTGTGTTGGCTGCTGTTGCTGGGATTGCGGGCGTGGCTCTTGCTGCTGTGGGTGCGAGCCACGGGCTAAGAAGGACTCGTCGAAGAATCCGGGTGGCATTTCTTGGCGTTGGCGCTGGGCGGCGCGCTCGCGCTGCTCGCGCTGCTCGCGCATTAAGAGGTCCTGGTCGCGCTCCGAGAGGTGCTGTTGCTGTTGTTGCTGTCTCTGTTGTTGCGCTTGCGGGGGTCTCATCATGAGTTGCTCTTGGCGGAGTTGCTGGTCTTGCTGGCGTGGTGCTTGCATCAGACCCATGAGGAACGCAGCGTTGCGATTGATGTCCTGGTCTGGGCGGCTTGAGCCTTGGCTAGCGGTGTTCTGGCGCTGGTTGGCGAGCTCGTGTGCCATGGGCTCGGGGCGCGTCGAGGGCTGGCTAACGGCTGTAGATCGGTTGCCGAGTAAGTCCTGAAGCGCGGCCTGCTGGGAGTGCGAATCGCGGCTGCCTGATCGTGGTGGCTCTTGGAAGCCGGGGCGGTATTGTTGGAACTGGTCTATTGGTGGAAGTTGGACATCCATTTGCTTCTGCTGTGGTGGCGGCTTTGGCTGGGATGCCAGGTTCACTGGAGGCGTTGGGGTCTTCATCCCAAGAAGGCTTTGGCTTTGCAACTTCTGTAGCAGTTTTTGGAAGTCCTCCTTCTCCTTGTCAGACTGCGGGTTGGACTCCTTAAGCGCGAGTCCTGGAACTGGTGGGACAGGTTCCGTTTGGCGACGCTGCGTGTCCTCCTGTGGAGCAGCGAAGAACGATGTGAATCGCGAAGCTTTTCCAACCGCAGCAGCCTTGGGAGGCCCTTCTTTCTTCAAAGCCAGCGGCGTCTCGGCCCCTTCTGGCTTTGGCGTAGACCACATACTCATAAACCTGTCTGGGCCTGGATCAATAACCACAGGTGTCTCAGCCTTCGGCTTGTCGAAGCCGAAGAACGAGCTCTGGCCAGGCGCATCCGGGGCCGACTTGCTTGGCGGCACCTCGGCAGCAGGTGTCTTCATAATCCCAGCATTCATGCTCTCCTTCCACTTCTGGAAGTCTTCCTGGGTATGCGCCTTCTTCTTGCTATCCGAGGGCTCATCCATCCATTCCGGATCGCGCTCCTGTCGCCTGTTGTCTCTATCCCAGCGTCCGCCACCCCTATCATCCCTGTCACCACCCCTCTCACGATCATTATTCCGATCAGCATTACGGTCATGGGCGCGTCCGTTGGTCTTCTCAGTATCCTTCTCCCTCCATCCGCGGCTGCGATCAGCAAGTCTCTCGCCATTACTCTTCCGATTCTCCGCCGCAGCCGCAGCAGCAGACTCCTCCTTATCCTTGAACCATGACTCCGTTCTCCCCCTACCGAAGCCTCGACGGGCTCCATCGCCTTCCTCCACCTGCTCCTTAATAATTTCCCGATCGCGTGTAAACGTCTCAAAGCCACGCACAGGTCTCTCTCTCTCGCCATCGCGTGCATCTCTGCTTCCTCTCCTTGGCATTGGTGGATCATCGCGGTGTCTCTCCCCGCCCATACGGCCGTTGAAGCGTTCCGCCCCATCCGCGCCAAAACTCTTACGCGGCTTCACGGTGCTCCACCCATCGCTATCTTGGTCGGCATCCGAGCGTCGCGGGCGGAGGTTCTGGCGCTGGTTGTCGCGTGTGCGGTCGCTCTCGCCGTCGCTCTTGCGAAAGGGGTGTCGATCTCGCGGGTCTTGGTCTTGTTGTCTCTCGCCAGCGTCGGATGGTCTCGCGTTGCGCGCCGAGGTCGAGGATGCGAATGAGGTCTTGGGAGGGCCGAGGATGATGTCCAAGGGAGCTTTAGCAGTAATATTAGCTATGGAACTGGACAAACAAACGGTGGTACATACTCCCTGGGCCTCGGGAAAGCTTATCCACGCCAGGTCTTCTGCTGGTCTGATCCGAGAATCCAGCTGACCCACGTCTCTCTCTGGTGTTTGGTTTGCGATCCGTATCTGGCGGTCTGGGAACAGTTAGTGATGGGTGTTCGTTGTTTGGGCGAGCTACTGCTCGTCTTTGTCGCGCTACTCACCCCATATACTCCTCCTGAGGAGGCAAATTCACCGGCCTTACGACCAGCGGCGAGTCACGCAAGTGCTCAAGCTCATCGCGAGTATAGCGCATCGTGAGCGCCTACCACAGGTGTTGGCGATGCGCGGGTGGCGATGGCTACACGAGGTCGGAGATGTTGGTTGAGGGTGTTTATTTTGAGTGGTTTGTGTTAGGTGATAGATTCTGTTGCTTCTGGTACTTTTTATATCCGCGAGAGTTCTGGACCTGTATGGACAGGCCCTTAGATCGAGAAGGGGGTCGATGCCACCCCTACCGGCCGCAGGCTGTGGACACCGCGACGAGGAAGACGCGATAATGCTAAGTAGCGATCGTAGCAAGAGTATTTGGAATATGCAGATTCAGATTGAGGTCAAGATATCGATTATCGGCAGTTGAAATGTTGTATGCTGAGTGAATTAGTGTTTTTTGGGGCTGGGAGGTTTGGGGATCTTGAGCATCTCGATGCATATTGCCCTTTCAGCACATCTCGGCGTCGGAAGCGAGTTCGGCGTTAGGTTGTTCCGATCCCCTGGAGATAATCCGGTCGGCGTCGTTGCCATCGACAACAATTGAAGCCAGTACAGCCAAGTCAAGTGACACGCGGATAAATAAATATTGGAGTATACGTTTGAACGATTCCTTATCGCTTATAACGCTTCTGATTTTGTAAATGCCTATAAAAAAAAAAAGCAGAATTCATGTCCCAAAACGCCCCAACTTAGACTCCACCTGATCATAGATTCAGCCTCGCTATTTCTAGCCCTCTCCCTCTCCATATCAAAAACCAAAACTCAAAACTCCTCCTCTCCAAACTTTCCCTTTTCAACCACCAACCAGAAAGCCGCTTCTCCCAGCCCAACTTACGGACTCAACCTCGCAATGTCCCACTCCCCTCCCACCTCTGCCTCCTTCTCCTCCTTCCCTTCCCCTTCGTTCCCCCCCTTCTCCTCGCCCTTCCGCACATACTCAAACCGATCATGCAACCTACTCTCCCTCCCCTGCCAAAACTCCACCCGTTCCGGCACAACCCTCACCCCACCCCAAAACTCCGGACACGGAATCTCATCCACCCCCTTAAACCTCTCCTCGACCTCCCCAACCCACCCCTCCAACACCTCCCTCCCCTCAATCCGTCCACTCTGCCTACTCGCCCACGCCCCAATCCTAGATCCCCTCGCGCGAGTATCAAAATATTTCTGACTCTCCTCCTGACTCATCTTCTCCACCCTCCCCTCAATCCGGACTTGTCTTTCCTGCTCTCTCCACCAGAACGCCAGGCTCACCCAGGAATTCGCCCCCACATCTTTGGACTTTTGAGAAGTCCCCCAATTACTGTAAACCACGAACCCGCGCCCATCCATCTCCTTCAAATAAACATACCGGCTTGTCACCCGTCCGCTTGGTAGCGAGGCGGTACTCAAACACACCGTTTCGGGACTCACCACGCCGGAGGTCTGAGCGGAGAGGTACCAGGACCGGAATTGTTGGAGGGGGTCGGCGGAGAGGTCGGAGAAGTTGAGCGAGCTGAGCGTGAATTGAGGAGCTTGCTTATGTGCCGCCGCGGCCGCTGCTACTGCGATGGAGGGTATGCAGGAGGGGCCAGGGCCGGGGTCGGACGGCGTGGAGGGGCATATTAGAGGCGATCGGGGGACGTGGAGGTCCATTGTCGTTGTTGGGTTTGTTGTTAGCAGCGAGGGCGAGTGTGAGGAGGAGTGTTTTATGGTTTGGAGTGGAAGGAGGGATGGTGGAGAGGTGGGGGAAATGTCAGGCGACACCCCTGTAGTCACCCCGCTGCTAGCGCGAGGCTGAGAAGGCTGGGCTATCTGATACTGGGGAAGCAATGTTCAAGGACAACATATGTGCTGTGAGGATATAAATGAATTTTACGTTGATTCGGAGAGTGGTTAGATAAAAAGGGGCCTAGTCGAAGCATGTATATGTTACGAACCAGACACAGACAGCGGAGTGATCCAAAGTTCAAAGACAACCCCCACCTACTCTTTGTTACCCCCTATGCGCGCGCTTCTCACCCTATATAAACCAAAACAACCGCCTCTCCTCCCATAAGCGGCACAGTGGCGCGGTGGAAGTACCACCGTCTGGACAATCTGGCCAGGGTTATATAAGGGAGATCATGGGTTCGAATTCCGGTTTACAGAAAGAGCAAGGAAAAAAATGAATATATCGACAAAAAGTAAAATCATAAATGTGATTTTCTCCCTCATCAGATGTCTATAATTGATAGAATCTGATGAGTCTTTTTGACTTTTAGATCTTTTTTTAGATGCTTGATTAGATTATTTCTCTCAGAACGGCAAGCTATGGTGCTCACTGCCTCACCCGGCATTTCTTTGTCATAATGTGCACCAACATAGAACAAGCCGACAATAAAGGCGAACCCAGAGATTTTATTAGTCAAGCAGGACATGATGTGTGCCAATGAACACAAATAAACCAGACCACAACCCGTCCCATGGGTTGATGTTGGAACATTTATCTTTCCCAAGGGATGACGGCTCTGCGCTAGAGCACAAGAAGAAAGTGCCTCTCACCACCGTCAAGACAGTGTTGTCGCCGCTGCTTATTTTTACTGCGCCTTCTCACCGCTACCTCCTACTACCACTATAGCTATACCGTCACCCCCGCACTTCCCACCGGTGGCCAGCCGACGAGTTCGATGGCACGGTTGAGCGCAGCAAAGATGAAGCGTGCTGCGCACTCGTAATGCTCACCATGGACCCCGAGCCCGTATTTGCTTTTTTATTTTTTTGTTATCTATCATTTCACCTTGCTCGGTAGACTGTGTGGCTTGGGTGGGTGCTCTATAGGTAGTCTATGAGAGGATATCGTCTCCTTCTGTCTATGGATAAGTTGATTTCACTCAAAAAGCCGAGTTCTCATTTTTCAGTTATGCCATTTTACTACTCTAAGAAGATAATTATTCACCCCCAACCCCTCCTGTCGCCCCATCCCAAACCTAAGAGTGCGACACTTTGATGGCGGAGATAACAACTTTCGACGAATCCGCCGACTTGCCCTGATTGTAATTCCCAGTCTTAAAATAGCAGGTCGGCGCCCAACTACCCGCATCTAGTTTCGTCGCCTTCCCATTAATCGTAACCGTCAACACATTCTTTGAGTACTCAAGCTTATACTCGAACTTCGTCCCCACAGCCACGGTCCCGACCTTCGTCACGACCTGGCCCGAGTCGGCATCCGGCTTGACTCCGACCATAATCTCGCCCTTGCGGCTATAATACATCTCCGCGAGCGGCTTGCTCGCATCAGCCGCAAACACCTGTCCGATCGCCGTGCCGTGGCTTCCATCATCCGCCGCCACCACCGTCATGGACACGGTAAGACTATTCGTCTTCTTGGGCGACCACGCCGCGTTCTTGCCCGTTGCGCTCTCCACCTCACGCAGCTCGGTGCGGCAGTGCACGCTACCGGAGCTCGTGGAGCAGCCCGTCAGATCGGGGTTGCCGGGTGCGATGAGGACAATGGCCCCACTGGACTTGTCGGTTGAGAAGTTGCTGTCGGTGTAGCCATTGCACCCTTGTAGGTCGGCGCTTTTGATTGTGGTAAAAGAGCTACCGGTGGGGAGCTGCAGGCTCCAGAAGGAGAGGTCGAAGTTACCGCCAGGGGCGCATTTGGGGTCGGCCAAGGCGGCAGGAACGGCGAAGACCGCGGCGGGGAGGAGGAGCAGAGATGCGAAGGTTGATTTAGGAGTCATTTTATGTAATGTGTAGTCAATTAGGTTTTAGTCTTGGTTGTGCTTAGAGATTGTTAAGAGGTAGAATGTAGTCGGATTGTTTTGAAGAATGTGGTTTCTTCTGGGGCACTATATATATGCTCATTTATTGGCTGCATATGCGGGCAATCGGCGAATGAAGCCGGCATGTTGTCTAAAAAGCGTCAAACTCCGTTTGGTTTCTGTCCCTGCAGTGATAGACACGAGAACATGGCGATGTCGTTCCTAATCGAGGATCAGGACATATCAAAAACAAACCAAAAAAATCGAGCACGGGTACAGACACAGGAACGTTACAGGCCACTTCTAATTTTCCGTAACGAGGTCTCAGCGACCTTGAAATCTGCCCCTTCCCTCTGGAGTTGCGTCCGTCGGGAATCCAGCTCGGCGAAAGCGGATAATTGAGATGTTTCACCTCCGTCACGGACCCCACCCAGGTTTGCCGGGTGAGGCTGGTTCGCGCGGCCTTGAACCCTCACGCCGAGACAAGGGTTCATGGCTCCGGGATCTGCGTAATAAATCTTAAAAACTAACCTAGACATGGTTTGTGCTGTCATTAGGACCATAAAGGTGAAGCTCCAATTGCCGATGCTTATGACGCTCGAACGCTTCCCGATATTTCTCACGGATAATTTCATGGTTGGTGGAATCTAGCCATCAAAACGTGGGGAAAGCGCCTCTTGTTCTTCAGGAATACGTCAACTGCTAACATGGCAAGGGTGAAAGACGATGTTCTCAGTGAACTGATCACTAAAGGCCCTTTTTTAGTCCTAGTTTAAACTTAGTTTTACTAATGCGCCCTAGATTAGTATTTAAGACGGCGTAACTGGTCAGCTGTGGATGCGGGGTAACACGCGCTGTCACCACTAGAAAAACCTCTAGAGAGAGATAGTAAGGTGAGTATCACAGCTTCACTACTTGCCGCTCAAATGTTACTGTACAAAATTGTCTCTGTAGAAGTTTACTCATTTATATGAGTCTATCGTGCAATTGGATTGGTGGAATTTCTATGCCGCTTTGGAAAGAAAGCCCGCGGGAATCGGCGTCTTGTAGCTGCCGCCATGGATTTGTAAATATGCAGGATGCGGTGATATAAAAAGTCGGCCTTCGATCAGCAATATCCGACCTGCAATCCCTAGCAACGTGCTAAAGCTCTCTTTCCTCTATTGCCAACTTGGACTTCTGATTCTAAGATCAGACATGGTGTCCACCACTTTCATAGTCCGTCTCTGGACTGGCCTCCTCCTGTCGGTCTTGTGCATCAGTGCTCACGCCGCCGCATACCCAGAAGTCGGCGAAAGGAATCGCCCCGAGAAGACTCACCACAAACCTCTCCCCATCCCCACGCACGCTCCCAAGAAGTGGGTTCACCCTGGCGTCTACGTCCACCAGAAACAACTAGACTACGTCTCGCACAAGGTATCCAAAGGCGCCCAGCCATGGACCGACGCCTTCGATTCCATGCTGAAGTACAACTACTCCTCACCTACGCGTACCGCACAGCCCTACAAAGTCGTCCAATGTGGCCCCACGTCCACGCCTAATATCGGCTGCTACCAGGAGCGCGAGGACTCCATGGCGGCGTATATGAATGCCCTGGCCTACTCGGTCACCAAGGAGAAGCCATACGCAAAGAAGGCGATCCATTACATGGATTCATGGTCTAGTACCATTGAGGGCCATAATAACTCCAATGCGCCCCTCCAGGCAGCCTGGTCTGCAGCGAACTGGGTCCGCGCCGGAGAGATCATGCGCTATTCCCGCGGCGGGTGGACGGCGAAGGGTCTCAAAGACTTTGAAAACATGCTGCGCAAGGCGTACCTCCCCATCATCGCCGACGGTGACGTAAAAAATAATGGAAACTGGGACTTGGGTATGATTATGATTTGATCTCTATTCTCCCAACACCACCAATTAACCTCAACCTAGTAATGATGGAAGCCTCCATAGGCGCCGCCGTCTTCCTCGAAGACCGCGACCTCTACACAGCCTCGATGTCCAAGTTCGCGGATCGCGTCCCCGCCTACATCTACCTAACTAGTGACGGCCCGCTACCCGTCCCCGGCCGTGGCATCGCCACTACAAAGGAGGCAATCATCAAGTACTGGTTCAAGCAGGCGACCTTCCCTGTCAGTGGCATCACGCAGGAGACGTGCCGTGATTTCGCGCACGTGAGTTATGGGATCTCTTCCATGGCGCATGTGGCCGAAACGTCGAGGATTCAGGGAGAGGATCTGTGGAAGACGGAATTGGGAACTAGGGTCGGTGCGGCGATGGAGTTGCATGCGTCGTTTTGGACGGGGCAGGAGATTCCAGTGTGGTTGTGTAATGGCACTATTGGGAGGTCGTTGGATCCTGGTATGTTGGCTTGTGACTCCTTTCCCCGCCCTTTCCTCATTTTACTTCCAGGGTGCTGACAAGTGTAGTTCTTGAAACGCCGTATAACGCCCTTACGAACCGAATGCATCAGAGCATGCCGTTCACGAAGAAACTTCTGTTGAAGCAGCGGCCAGCTGAAATTGGGGAGCCAAACCCGCTGTTCATCGGGTTCGAGACTCTGACGAATGCGGATATTCCATTCTGAGCAGGGTGAGAAAGGTAGATACGGCTAAAGTAGGAAAATGATATAAAAGGCTAGCTATCTACTTCAATATCATAGCCGCTGTATACCACATCAAGGCTATGAGTGAAAACTGTACGAGAATTAAGGCTAATTCCCCGCATTATATAATTGGGGTTTTCATTAGTTGACCCGCAATCCTAATATGAAGATGAAGTTAATTTAGGGTTAGTACAAACTTATCGCATCTGTGATCCAGTTGTCTCTGCTAACCCCCACACCTGGTATTAACCTCAGAACTTACCCCGCTAAGCCAGCAGTTATACCCCTCGTGATTGCGGCTATGTGGTTTTAACCGGCGAAGATCCAAGAAGTTCCCGGTCTTTCGAACCAATCCCTTCCCAGATCATTCCCATATCATACATTAATTCACTTTAAGTTAATCAAGCATTTAACTGGAAGGGGCAGATAAATTAACTCCACAGTCGGCACTAACTAACGGCATTTCTATATATACGTCAAGTGGCTGCCGAACCTGTCTGCCGGTGCAAAGTTAATATAATGAACCTTGTTAAACCGCTAGGTAATTCCCTGTGCTTCCCGCTGGTAGCTTTGCATAAATGCAGGATGGACATAGTTACAGTTATCACCTCAATCTCATTTTCTCGAGGGTAGACCATTGGCAAGCAGTTCTATAAAAGTCGCTCTTTCGCTCATGGCAGTTATAACAATTGCAATCCATCAGCACCGATAATTCCAGACAAAATACTAGACTGTACAGAGACTCTTCCTTTCACAATGCTTCTGCACTATCTATTCATATCTGCCTGCTCTATGGCCCTGGCCCTGGGTGCCAGCTTGCAGCAGGTGTCAAACTTTGGCTCGAACCCCTCAAACATCAGGATGTTCATCTACGTACCAGATCGTGTAGCGGCCAAGCCCGCAGTCATCGTCGCGGTAAGTTAAATGGCAAATCTCAAGTCTTACATATACACCGAAACCAACTAAATCCAATGCCCACAGCTACACCCATGTGGCGGAACAGCATCACAGTGGTACAGCGGGACCTCGCTCCCCTCTTACGCCAACCAAAACGGCTTCATCATCATCTACCCCGAGACACCTAACATGAGTAACTGTTGGGACGTCAACAACGCATCCAGCCTAACGCACAGAGGCGGCGGCGACGCCCTCGGAATCGTCAACATGGTGGCCTACACGCTGCAGAAGTACTCCGCCGACCCCGCCCGAGTTTTCGTCATGGGCTTCTCCTCTGGCGGCATGATGACGAACGTCCTCGCCGGCGCCTACCCTGACGTCTTTGCTGCCGGCTCCGCCAACTCGGGAGCGGCGTTCGCTTGTTTTGCAGGCTCCCCGAGCGCCACGCCCTTCGGGTCCAACCAGACGTGCGCGCAAGGTCAGATCCAACACAGCGCCACGGAATGGGGCAGTTTTGTGCGCAATTCGTATCCGGGGTACGCTGGGAAGCGGCCGAGAATGTTGATCTGGCATGGGCTGGATGATACGTTGGTGCGGCCGGACTGTGCGAGGCAGGCGCTGGGGCAGTGGGGAGATGTTCTCGGTGTGTCGTTTAATAGGAATGTGGCGGGGGTCCCGTCCGCCCAGTTTACACAGATGGTGTATGGAGATGGCTCAAAGCTGCAGGGCTTCTTTGCACAGGGAGTTGGACATGCGCCGATGGCGGATGTGGGACTGATGTTGAAGTTCTTTGGGATTTAGCATAGCTAACCTCGACCGGGTAGTCGTCTCCTTCTTTGGTGGCGGGTGTTCGACGATTGCTTCGGCATGACTAGTGCTAAGAAATTCCTGTTGAACTTGATCTAGATAATACTAGCTAAAGGACATGCTTCTATCATACTCTTTTTTCCTCATCAACATCGTCACCATGCTTCTCTAGAATCTCAGCACCCTTGTCCACATGGCTGACACCACCAAACAAGGTATCCATCTGTTCCAAAGGAACATTCTTGGTTTCAGGGAGCAGGAAAAAGACTCCAATAGCTAGCATAATGTTCAGAGTCATAAAGAAAAAGAAAGATTTCCTGTGAAATGTCAGCGATATTGGGTTTAGGCTAGCTCATAGTACTCACAATCCTTCATTCGCATAGAAAATTGGAAAGAACTGCTGGAAGATAGTGTTCGCAACGCCCTGCATCTGTACAGACATCCCGACGGCTGGTGCACGAACGTGCGTAGGGAAAATCTCCGCGGTATAGATCCATGTAGTTGCTCCCCATGATGGCTTATAGAAGAAAGCGAAAAGGAATGCAAGGGTGGCAATTCCCACACCAACCGGATAGGTCTTGGTGCCATCGATATTCGGGGTGGTAAGGCCAACAACAGCCATAAGCATCGTGGTCATGGCCATACCGCAAGCTCCGACAATAAACAAAAACCTGCGACCATAGCTAAACAATCGTAAATTAGCATATAATCTTAGAGCTAATACCGCCTCTGAGCCATGAGGTTTCGCATAAATCTGACTTACCGATCGACTGTCCAAGTGGCATTTAGTGTGAATAGGATTCCGAAAGTTGCATTAAGAGCGTTAACCAAGTTGACCGTGTCAAGATCCTTGAACACAGATTTATAGATGGTTGAAGAATAGGCATTTAATGTGCCTTGTCCAGTGAGCTGTTGACCGATATTGATAAGGAAGGCAAGGACTAGTCTCTTGCGAATGGATTTATCCTTCCAAAAGGACAGGTATTGTTGTCGTTTACCTGGAGCAGCTCCCTGCTCATAGGCAATTGCTTCCCTGATAGTTAACAATTCCTCCTCAACTTCTTCATCGGTAGTTCGCACCCTCTTTAGGGAGGCTCTAGCCTCATCGACATTACCATGGCGAGCAATCCACCAGCGGGGAGATTCTGGAAGAAACGGCAATTGAACCATGATGACAATGGGGAGAAGCAGCTGGAAGATAACGACCTGGTAGGCGCAAGTAAGTACTTGAAAGCCTGGCCATTGAGGTTGGCTCCGTCCGGGGCTTCACCGCATATACTTACAATCTTCCAATCCCAGTTACCGAGACGAGTCTTGTTCTTTGAGCAGGCGTAGTTGACCCAGTAGGCAAAGAAAGCTCCGACGGAGAAAAACATCTGCCAAAAAGACATGACCTTGCCACGAACATTGGCCGCGGTAACTTCATTAATGTAGATCGGGCCAGCAGCTATAAAATGAATTAGGTATGCAATCATGTAGAATCTCTAATTACAGCCATTACTTACTGATTGCAAAAGCTTGACCAGCCCCAATGAGAACCCTGCCAGCCATGAAGCATCCCAGATTGTGATAAGAGGCAAAGCATTGGATGAAGGTAGCGACGACTGTGATCGCACAGCCGAACCCCATGGCCCATCGGCGACCCGCCCAATCAGCCTACGTAGGAAGTGTCAGGTTATTTTCGATGTGTGATCCTAGGCTGTCATGTGAAAAACTCACGAGCGGACCAGAGAAGAACCATCCGCAAATAATTCCTCCAACTGAGTATGTGGTGTTGATCAAGCCGATCATATTGGGATTCTGGATATGTCAGATTTGTCTCTCTTTCGCTCCAAGGTCGGTTTCACGTACAGGATTGTTGAAGTGTACCCTCCAGTTATTCGAGCCCTGAACAGAATTGAAGACGCTAGAATCGTAGCCCATCAACACCATACATCCTGCCGCCAAAAGCGAGATGTACCTATATTGATTATAAGAACACTGTTACATCCCGCGCGATGTGCTATGAATTGACTGACCAATTGTACACGACCTGCTTGCTTGGTGCCATTTTGATAAATGAAAGGAAGAGAGCTGTAGATTAAGACCAATCAGCCTCTTGAGAAACGTTGTCGGATCTCAGGATTTCGAATGCAATGTCCCTGGAGACTATATGAAGATGAGGAGGGGGAAAGAAGTGTGGTTAGAGGCTTGTGTTTTGATGTCTAGCAAACTCTATGGCGTATCCATAGATCTTATACTCTGACAGGTTGTATTAGTGGAATAAAGACACCTCCATGGGTTGTAATTTTCCATCCGTGTGCCGAATGCATATCGACCAACAATATTACACTTCACTTTGTGGCTTCGTTGGCAGAGAGCACACGGGCGTAAACACGGGATGGAATTCAGGTGGAGAGGGAAATTGATCCCCAGAATTTCCCCACGGCGATCATCTGCAAGCCTGTATCCCCACTTAGCCATACGCTGTAGCTGTTTCTGTGGGGAGCCTTCGTGAAATTATGGTTAAGTCTATCCCTTTAGCGAAGGAGAGTTTTATCGTTCGTCCAATATCAGCCGCGGGTAATTTACCCTTGTCACGCATCTCAGCGGAACTAAATTCCTGCCAATGAGCCCCCATTAAATAAGCCGCGGCACATTATTATCCTATGGCTATTCGTCGTAGACTGGGGCATTATCTCCATTTTCCAGTAACGGAATAACTATTTGACAGGTTTCCGAAGATGTGATATTTTTTATCCAGTTACGCCAATTACTACCTGAACTTTTATGGTACGCTATATTGGCAAATTTCATGAGGGGAAAACATTTCAATCCGCAAGAACTGTGCGGCATTAGTGTCAAATAATAGAACCGTGCCTTGAACCGTATTTAGCTCATTACTCCATGTTCAAGACATGTATGTATATATATATATCTAATATGTCAACTTGGCTTCGCATAATTGTCTATTTTCACACCATTTGATAGCTTGGTTTATAAATTAACTAGACGAACATGCGTATCTTTAATGCAGCTCTTCTCGCCTTCATGGCTGTTACAGCCTTTGCATCCCCAGGACCAAACCGACCGTCCGTTAAATGCTACCCGAAGCAACCTTCAAGGTCGTTCCCACACTCACCCCCTAGAAATCCCAAACGGATTTGCACAGTTCTAGCAGACGCTGCTGACGCCGGGCCTTCTATTCTTGCTGCCGCTCGAAAGTGTAACCATGGCGGGACTGTGTATTTTCCAGCAGGCAAGACCTACACGATTGCCACAGTTTTGGACCTGACGTTCCTTGCCAATATTGACTTCGCCATCTTGGGAAATATCAAATTGAAAGACGACCTTACGTATTGGCAGGCACATGCGTTCCAGTACTCCTTCCAAAGTGCAAGTCTGTTCTGGCGTTTTGGTGGACGGGATGTAAATATTTATGGCTTGGGTACAGGCTCAATTGATGGTAACGTTCTCCTCTAATGTGTCTAAATCTTCTAAATTAACATGTTCATCAGGATTAGGAGACACTTGGTGGGCAGCTTGGGCCACCAACAGTTCTGTTGCTCGGCCCATTCTCTTTGGGACTGATGGATTGCACGGTGCAACAATTTCAGGACTCAAGTTGATTAACCCGCCGAACTGGTTTAATTTTATCTCAAACTCATCGAACATCGTCATTAGCGACATGAATCTGAGCGCAATTAGCAAGAATGCTAGTGTTGCAGTCAAGGTAAATAATACTTGTCTGGTTGATATAACGAATTTGCTCATGATGATCTTAGAATTCTGATGGATGGGATACATATCGGAGCTCAAACGTCGTAATTCAGAATTCTGTTATTCATAACACTGATGGTATAGTCAAAGTCGCTGCATTCTTGGATAATTCTAGCTAACTGTAAAGATTGTGTCTCGTTCAAGCCAAATTCTACGGATATTATTGTGCAGAATCTCAAGTGTACAGGATCCCACGGAATCTCGGTAGGAAGTCTTGGTCAGTATCAAGGGGAGTTCGACATTGTTGAGAACATCCACGTTTACAATATCTCAATGAGCAACGCAACTGATGGGGCCCGGATCAAGATTTGGCCAGGTGTGGCACCTGGAACTGTTGGATCTACCGTCGGTGGAGGTGCAGGTCGTGTTCAAAATATCACATACGAGAAGTATACAAACAGCAACAATGACCGTGAGTAGATTCAATCTCCCATGGGTCGCGAAATCAAGTGCTAACTATATATTCAGAGGTCATCGCCCTTACCCAGTGTTATGCAACGTCAAACACAACATTATGTGCTTTATATCCGGTAACTATCCTGCCAAAGCTTTGAGTATAATATGTATCCTAATACCTTTTATTTAGTCAGAGATTATAGTTAAGGACGTCGTTTTTAACGACTTCGTCGGTGTTATGTCAAAGAAATACGACCCAGTCGCAGGATACCTTATTTGCAGTACTCCCGAGGTAAGCCTTTCTAACAGATCATGTCAACTTTCGTACTAGCCGTAGCTAACCAACACTCTCTACAGGTGTGTAGCAACATCGCAGCACATAACATCAACGTGAACGAACGGAGCGGCAAAAATGCCACGTTTACTTGCACAAACATAGACAAAACAAAATTAGATCTAAATTGTGTGTAAAGGTTGGCAAAGAGCATTAGAGAAGGTTTAGCACTATGTAGTCTAAATTATATATATTCTCGGAGGCTGCAATATTATGTCTGATTCGAAATTTTGGTTGCTTCTGCACTGAAAGATCATTAATGTGTCCGAGAAGACTATTAACTTCAAGCCGGGCTATGTTCGCATCATTGAAGAAAAGCCACCGTCTACATTTTCGAAGAGCTAGAGGACTATACTGTAAGCTTCCATTGCTATAGATTTGTGTTGAGACATAGCTTGTATTACAGGCTGATCGACCAAATCAAGCTCTAATAATGGTGCTTACTTTTTATTTTTATTCATAGATCAGGCCAGTCAAGAACATAAAAATTAGGATAAAATTGCCAATTTTGACAATCGAGAAGCGAAACAGGTTAATGAGATGACAAAAGATGGGCTAAATTAATTCAATAGCCATCATATCATCCATTGATTCGGATGAATAAAGCTTAAAAGCTTGTATCGATCCATGAGTATCCTAACGGCCAAAGTTGTCCTTTTGTAACAGGCGCAGTGGCAGCTGCTGTATAGTAAACACGGCTTGACGTTGAAGCGCCTGCGCCTGTGTTTGACCACTCCTCAAAAATTCTAGGGAAACGCCTAGGTTAGCAAATAAATCAATCAGCATTGAAAGTGTTCAACATACGGAGTAGCTCCATCCGTCATTGGTGCCCATCCTTTGGCATTTACAACGTTTGTTAGTGTCGAAAATTGATATATAACTCTGGCAAAAACGCGCCACGGCCGACCTAGAAAGACAATTCCAGTGACGCTGGCCCCCGATGCCGAGGTGATCTTTGCTTCAAAGTCAGAAATTGTCCATAGCGAAGGATATTTGATGGAATTGACGTACCGTGCTATGATCGATTACATACCAGGCCGTATCTGTGTCGTAAGTTCGAGAGCTTGCCGTAATCGACCCTCCTCCGCTCGAGGCCATAGTACATTCGCCGAACCATGCGCTAGCATCACCGAATATATAGTCTACCGCGCCTGCTTTTGGTTAGATACAGAATTTTCAAAAAATAAAAAGGTAAAACGATCTGAAATTACCTTCGACATAACAGTTCGAATAATACTGGTATCCTGCCTTTGCGTACAAGGTATCTTGGTAGCTTTTAAACGAGCATCCATAGTAGCCTTGCCTCTCGCCATTTGCCGTCAATGCAACTGCCTAGAGCTAAATTAGACAGGAGCTTCTTTGATCAAGACCGTAACTCACTTGGCCAGCTGTACCGTACGTATTTACAAAATTGACATTGTATATTTTCACATCATTGCTGACGACGTTCATGGCAGAGCTTGCATCCAGAGACCCAGCATCGTATGAGCCAATGCCATGAGTAATTGTCACCGTATTCGCCTTCCAGTTCCCAGAGCTAATAAGGTTAATTAAATTATCGCTCTACGGGAGCTTTGCTGATCAAGAACTTACTTGGTTGTAGACCCGTATATAGTGAGCGGGCCCCTATTCTTTACGTAAACCGACTCAGTATAAACACCTGGATATATGAAAATGCAACTAGTTGCCGTTGCCGAAAGAACAGCTACTGCCGAACTGACGGTGCCGTATTCCCCTGTTTTGGTGCCTGAGCCTCTGACAATGAGACAGCCTGATGGAGGGGACGTTCGGGACACTCTTCTTTTCTCAACCGAAGATGGGTGAGCCGATACAGCCCCGAAGAATGAAACTGAAGCAAGAAGCACGAAGAGCATGGTTTTTAGAGTAGACATGATTGCAATATTTGGCACATATACTGTTGTGTTTATCACTAGGGCGCTGATATACCACACTTTATACACTTCCCCAAGCCCCTGAAGCAGTTCCATGGTTGGTGGATCATTTTGTCAGTCAAAAATACTAGGCATAGAGCAGTTATTACAATTCTGGTCATACTTCTCGTGCAAAATGTGAAAGAGGCTTCAAAATGAGAGAATAAGTTATGTTAAATTATATAACGTATTTCACGGGCGAAGCGATCACACGGGCGAAGCGATCACCAACACCACCAAAATTTGACTATTACTACTACTACTATACCACCACCCTACAAAATAACCCTTATTCGATCGTAATTGATTCCTGGCGCCTCTCGCACGTACGGGTATTATGTCCTATTTTCTCACATCGGCCACAGCGCTTCTGTCGGCCCTTAGAGCCCACCTGCTGACTACTCTCACTTGCCATCTCCGTACGGACTTGAGCTTCAACCTCAGCGCTTTGAATGATATCCTCCCCCTCTCGTACGGAGAGACTACCCCCTTGCATTATACACCTCTTGCGCTTCCTTTCCCTCCTCTTTTTCTGTTCATTTGCCGCTTGTAGAGCCTTAACTTCTGCCTTGAGTAGAACAGCAGAATGCATCATAACCTGAGCTCCTTTTGCAAGCTGGCTTAGTGCGTCATTAATTGAGCTAGGAGAGCTATTCTGATGCTATATGACGCGGTTCTTAATATGCTCTGTTTGAAAATCAAGCTCCCTTATAGTTTGAGGAGTCTTTGAAGTCCAATTGTCACTCTCAACTATCAGAGGAGTAGGAGTCCTTAAGTGTAGATTCAAGTGAGAGAGAACATTCTGTGGCTCGTACGGAACTAGCCCTATAGCTCGGAATCCGCTCTTGATGTTCTGCTCTGTAAATGTAGCTTTGAATGCTTCTTTGAATGTAGAGAGAAACTCAAGCTTCGTAATATGATTTAGCTAGTTCTGTACGAAGCTTTTAATCTAACGTCCGTATGAAAGCTTTAGTAGAGTGAAGCAGCTAACATTAAGTAGCTAAAG
>KV454649.1:125088-143346 GCA_001662585.1 Pseudogymnoascus sp. WSF 3629
AATTAAGCTAAGAGGTAGCTCTCATGTCCATCAAGAATAAGAAGGCAATAGGTTCCGATCGAATGACTGTTTGTATGTTAATTAAAGTGTTAAATCCACTCGTACCTAATTGAATTTAAAGTCCACCCATTCTCACTTAGCGTAATCACCTAATCGTCTAGTAATCCTAAGTCCTCGTACTAAGCAGAGAGGTGATTCTATGCCTTGAAAATGATGAACGGTAGGAGTGCCCATCTATACGAATTGACACCTTAGATAATTAACACCCATTCCCTATTTCCTAGCTGTATAGTCTTTAGGCGACTCTTTGCTTCTAAGCTTGTGACTACCTTTGTAGTAGCAATAACTCCCATTGCGAAACCTGCTTCATTAAAGTTGTAGATATCCTGCTCTAAGATGCCGTATTTTGCAACTATGTTTCGTACGAGAGAGAACCACTCTTGAATTATCTTAGGATCTTCACATTTTGCTCGTTTGTAATCATACTTCTGACTAAACTTTGATTTGATTTCTATACGACGCTTTATAAAGCTAGTAGCCTAGTTTATCCTAACAGGGCTCTCGCCTCGTTCAGAGAGTAGAAGGTCTGCCATTTCTTGCACAGCTTGTGGCCAGGGTGGAAACCCACGTGAATCTAGGTTAAGGATATACTGAATAAGAGCTGACTCTTCATACGAAGTCAATTTTCGTGAGTTAGGGGTAGAGTCGCGTCAGGAAGCTTTTCCATTCAACCGGTTATGGAGAGTTGTATATGGAACATCGTACGACATTGCACTTGCTCGAATACTTTGAATATGCCCTTCTTTAATTGATTGGATAGCTAGAAGTATTCTACCTTCTTGATTATAGGATTGAGCTTGTGTTGGTTGTGGCATGTTGACTTTTGTTAAGTTGACGCGTTTTGGTGTTGTTGGTGATCGCTTCGCCCGTGAAATACGTTAATTTGTAGCCTAAATGTCTTTACCCTATTCTCCAAAGCTTTTCAGCATTGTTAATCTTTAAAGCGGAGTTTTCGGTTCAAAATATCCGAACCAGGCTATAATACAGTTTCTGGCACTTTCAGCTATTTCCCGCGGGGCATTTCGATGCTAAATCCATGGTATGCGTATTAACATAATTTAGAACATCACATGAATACGTTGGATATAAATTTTCAGGCGTATTTACTCTAAATAACACGGTATAGCGATGTGGTCATCGGACTCATTTTAATTTAAGGGGGGTTTGGGCGATTACTACGAGGTGCGACATGGATTTCATGTGTATTCATACTGCAAGCATTTCTTGGTGGGAAATTTAATGAAAATTATCACAGACATACCTTCACCCCCAAAATGACTCCTTTAAAATTTATTCGTACCATTTCAATCATTGGTCTCTTCACTGCTCTTGCAACAGCGGCTCCATCCGCCGTTGAACGTACGCCGGACAAGACATTTGCACTTGCCAAGAGAGCGACATGTACACCAGTCTCTGCCGGTAATTCTGGAGTCGATGACTCTCCTGCAATCAGAAATGCAATCAACTCTTGCGGTGCTGGAGGCACGATTGTCATCCCACAGGGGGTGACTTACGCGATTCGATCCTCTGTCGACTTCAAAGGCTGCACTGGCTGTATATTCAACATCGAAGGTACACTCAAAGCATCGAATGACCTCGACTATTGGTACCACCACTCCGAGATATTTTTCATGAGCGGCGTTAAAGGGGCAACAGTCCAGAGCTTGCTTGGGACCGGAGTCATCGATGGCAATGGCCAGAATGCTTACGATGTTTTTGCTACCAACAGCAGTCTGAAAAGGCCAGCACTGTACTCGATTAAAGGAGGTTCCACATCCATTACCATCAAGAACATCCGCCTCAAGAACCCCCCTGGTATTTTCTTTTATGCTGGGGGTGGGAGCTCAAACATCAAATTCGCCTCTCTATATCTAACTGCTGCCAGCAAGAGCTCCTACGCGCCTAATAACACGGACGGATTTGATATCTGGGATGCCAGTTATGTCACAATAACCGACACGACAGTCAGCAATCAAGACGACTGCGTTGCATTCAAAGCTGGTTGTAACTACGTTACTGTAACCAATATCAAGTGCACAGGCTCGCATGGCCTCTCTGTCGGATCCCTTGGAAAATCATATGGAGCTGTGGATACGGTCAAGAACATCTATGTTGATGGCGCCGACATGGTAACCTCAGCTAAAGCAGTTGGAATCAAGATTTACCCAGGCGGACCAAACCACGGGTCTGCTATAGTCTCAAACGTTACCTGGGCAAACGTCGTAGTTGATGCGAGCGATTATGCCGTACAACTTGGAGGCTGCTACGGCGAAACAGATGCGTATTGTGCATCATATCCGAGCACTGCGAAATTTACTGACATTAATTTCATTAACTTCTCGGGGAAAACATCAGCTCACTACGAGCCAACTACCTCTCAAGTAACTTGTCCAGCTGGAGCATGTGATGTTAGTTTTACGGGTTATAGTGTACTATCCCCGCTTGGTACGCCGAAGGTTATTTGCACGAAAAATGGAGGAACAATAACAGGAGTTACATGCTCGAGTTCTTAGCTATTAAAATATCATTTTTCTATATATTTGCAAGTTTTGTTCGCTGAATCATATAGCCTATGCCGGTGCTTGTGTTACTTCCCATGCAATGCAAGTTCTCAACACGAAGACGGCATTGGTATTGAAACCAGGTTTGCCGGCAAAGTCTCACAAAGTCTCACACGATGAATTCGCTAAATTATTTACCATGATGGAGAGTCGAGATATTGTGGCCTTGCTAGTGGCCGCTTGGAGTTTGAAGGATTCGAAAGTACGGTAGAGGACAGGAGAATCAGATTTCAGTGATCCAACACCACAGGCGTGCTCTTTCGTGAGAAGGCAGAAACATTGCTTCAATATGATCTGAAATAGCTAAACATAACAACACTCTAATATCTATGCATTTTTAGGACAGTCTATATAGTGAGTTTGAGTCTTTATTCATTTGCAGACTTTGCTAGGCAATTAGCTCAGACACAGGTGGCTACACCCTGGAATGGCAAACAGACTCGCACTGGTGCGACTGACCTGCGGGTACGGCGCGAAACCCGTCATGAACCCATGCGGAAAGAAGTACTACTACTCATCAAAGAGCTACGACTCTCGATTTGTAACACTTTCCATCTCGAGACGAGCTAGGCGTCAAAGCTTCTGGTGAAGATTGAATGAGCTGAACTTGACATCTCCGCCCGCTCCGTAGGCATAGATGCCATATATCGTTCCTAGAAGGTGAAAGTCAGTAAGACTTGCGATAGGGTCATTGACTAAGAGGCACTGTACCTGTGAAATCATCCCCACTCATATCCGAGCATGAGACTTGTCCAAGTTCGGTCTCCCCGGACCATTTAGAGACGTCTACGGCTCTGTACGAGAATCTGTAAGCCTCTTTGGTCGACTGAATCATGACTCTGACCGCAGTAGAGGCTTGGAGCAAAGTTTTATTTAAAAAAGAGAAGTCCTGTCCTAGATGATGGACTGCCAGAGAAATCTGGCGCTTATCTAGGTCAATATCCAATGATATATGCCTAAATGAATCTTTATATACTGTAAGGCCGCAGTGACCCTTATTAGGGGCAGAAGTTAGATCAATCTCCGCTAGCGCAATTGAGTCCAGACTGGTTTGGCGCTGGCCGATGAACGTTGGATTTCCTCCTGCTGTGCCTAGTTCATCCTCTCTGAGATGAAGAATGATAGACTTCTTATTGTCTCCTTGCTTATAATCTTGCAAGTTTGGGTCTCGCAAGTATAGCGAATGTGGCGACGATATCGTTACTTGGTGTTCGGTTGAAAACCCCCTTCTTTTTGAGGCGATCCTGCGACTAGAAAGTCTTTGATTCAGCTCAGCCATCTCGAATCGTGGAAACTCTCCCCTCGGCCAGTCGACAGAGACCATGAAGGTTTCGCGCCCTAGAGGATAACATGATCCGAAATCGCGACGGGCTAACATCACTGCCCACCACTTTCCGTCGGTATCCTCAACCAAATCTGCATGGCCGACGCAAGTTACTATGCCCCCTTCGCGTCCAGTAGTTAATGGATTATGCCCGTATGACTCGTATGGACCCCAGACATCCTTTGAACGGGCCATTGTAACCTTATGCCGGCGATGCGTGCCGCCTTCTGCAATCAGCAGCCAATATAATCCATCCCTCTTATATACATCTAAAGAGTATATATGTTAGCATTCGCTGGAATCAAGGCCGTGCGTAGAGAGGTGCTTATACGCAAGGGTCCGAGAAAACTTCTCATATTAACTGGGTAGCAGATCATGCCAAGGAGAACTTACGTGGTCCTTCTGGGACGTGGCCTCCAGAGCCTTCCCAAATATCTCGAGTCTCAGAGATGAGCTTTCCCGTTTTGAGATCAATTACAGCCTGTCTTATGACGGTCGCAGGTCTCTTACTATACCCATGTATAAAACTCCCCTGCATATACACATTGCCATCGTCGTCAAAGAGCAAGCTTGGATCTATCCCGTAAAAGTCGAATAAGATTGGGTCGCTGAAAGAGTCTGGGTCTGAGAGATTCTTGCATGTGATAATGAAATTCTGGGGCTGAAAGTCGTCGCTGGAACGCATCACGGTGCTGCCAGATAGGTTTGTGCAGACAATATAGAATTCTCCATTGTGGAATCGTATAGTCGGAGCGTACAAACCACCCGTGAAGACCTCTTTCCGCTCCACACTGTTGACCTTCGTCATAGCATTTCGCAGACTGAGCTGGCTTGTCCGGTTAATAGCGTGCCCTATAGGCTCAGGTCAGCATCATCAACGAGTATCGCGCCCGGTGTCCGTGTGAAGGACATCACCGGATAACTAACCGATGAGCTCCCAGTTGATGAGATCCCTAGAAGCATGGATGGGAAGCCCTGGGAAGAATTGGAAGCTTGAGTTGATCAAATAGTAGGTGTCGTCAACACGAATGATGGAAGGGTCTGGGAAGAATCCTGGTAGAATTGGGTTCTGGTAGCAGGGCATGTTTGATGCTGCCAACGTGGAAAATGAAATTCCTTATTCCTTCTCGAAATTCTACTGTGTAGACTGTGAATTCCAATTCAGAGCTATAATTTAATAAGGAAGCAAGCGATAGCAAATGGCAATAACCCGTTTATACTCGTAAATTAAAAGTTACAACTGAAAACAATGGCACAATGGCGCGAAATTAGGCTAAACTTCCGAGTCTTTGCCGTACTGCTACAGAAGCTGTAAGTCTAGATGCGAATAGAGACAGGTTTTTTTTTAAAAGAAAATCACAGCGGAGACAGGCTAGATAAGATTTGAAATGGTCCTCATGGTCTGTATGAGACAGCTGCCAAGATAATCACTTATCCTGTGGTTGGTGGATTGTTATTTTTAGCACCCCAGTGGGGTTCCTTTCGGAGTATAGCAACGTCCACGGGCGCCTTGATTACTCCGAAACGAACCCCACTCTCAGACCTGAAGACATGAGCGCGAGATCTGCATCGCGGCGGCGTCTAGTACAAGGATGATCTATTCAGCCTAAACAGGCTTTCCCTCTCTTAGCGCTTATATGCTGTTTAAAAAGCCTTACTACTGTACGAGAAAACGCGGGGAAGAGGGGTAATAAAGCAGCTAACGCGCTTTTGGCATTTTGCGGGGACGGAAAATAGAGGAATATTCCTACAAATACCCCGACCATCTTCACCTTTAAATCCCCGCTATCTGCCGAAAACGATTACTATTATTCGAACCTTGTTATCATCTGTCCATCCATCACGTCACTGCATCGACAATTATCCATGGATAATTCTTCTCCAGTAGACAATTCAACAATTGATAATGAATACGATCAGCAGGATACTCAAAGCATCGCTCATGTGGCTGACGAATCGGAGTGTTTTATTCCCACAATTTCAGATAAAGCTTCTGAACGAAAGAGGTTGAGCCGTGCATGTGATCGGTGTCGTATACGCAAAGTCAAGGTAATTACACTTCCATAGCTCAACGGTTTGGCGAGCAACATCTTTCCAGTATTGACCTTTTCTTATCACCTTCAGCGTATAGCTAACTTTTTAAGTGTGACCTACGACGGCCAACATGTGCCAATTGTGAAATCCGACTTTTGAAATGTGAATTTTTCATACCTTCCCAGAAACGCGGGCGAAAGAAAAGGGGGGAAGTGCCCATTCTCGAGGGAACCCATATTCCAAGTAGACATACTCGTCGTCTATCCTCCAAAGTTAGTTCCCCTGTTAGCTTCGAGGCATTTTCTGAGACTGGTAACGTGAGAACACCACGATACGTTGCCGAGGATGTCGTGACAACATCCATCCATCAGTACAGTCCGCCAGCAAGCCAGACGACCTGCGCAAGCTCACTGGAACCCACCGGAGATTGTGCCTCTCATGATTCACAGATCGAGGCCATAATTCGCGACTTGGATAATGCCGTCAACGAAATTGATGGATCTCGGAGCCTGGTATCATTACTTACGGACTGCGTTGATTCATTTTTTGACAACCTCTACCCTCTGATGCCAATCATACATAGGCCGGATGTACACACTGCAATATCTCAGATCAACGGCCAACAGTTGCAAAAGAAAGCTCCTCTGTTAGCGATACTAACTGGTTTGTGCGCCGTGACGATCGCTGTCCTCCCCCCAAAAATTAGTTCTATCAAGGCAGAGCTTGCGGTATATTTCTACCACGCCTCAAGAGCAGCTCTGAATACCTATCTCATCGAAGATCTCGAACATCCTACTTCAACTTCCATTGCTATCAGGTACCTCCACGCAGAGTATAATCATACCACTGGGAAAATGCGGTCATCTTGGCACAGCCTAGGAGATGCCATTCGAATATGTCAAAACATGCGATTACACAACGAAACATCCTATGCGCACATGGACGACGTGGAAAGTGAGTTTTGCCGGCGTGCCTTCTTGTTGCTATTTGTAGGAGACAAGTCTGCCAGCATCCTTAGCAACCATCCTGTCGTTATGGGCAAATTCGCGTTGGATGGAGGTATCACTGTGCCGTACGCACGCAGTCTTGGAGAAGTGGACAGTTTTACTTGTTCAGAACTTGATCCTGTGGACGAGAATCTAGACATGCTGACAGGATTCAATCTCAACTATGAGTTGTGGAGTTCCGTGTACACTCTACTATTGGAAATCGAGTTGTTACGAGAACGCTTCCTTGTCCGCACTGGATCCAAATCATCTCAGAAATATGCTACACTAGAAGACGTCTCCAGGCTCACTGAGCTATATCTTGGCTTTCAAACATCGTTAGATGCTCTACCAAGCGGGCTCCAATCACACCCGACATTTTTCAATTCCACATCGAGCTTCGGTATTCAGGAGAAAAGTGGCACAAACCGGAGTTTAAAGGCACTGGCTGTTCAGAGAGCAAATCTACAAATAAGTTTCCAATGCTTGCGAATGGTTGTGCTACACGCAATGCCAGCGCTCGCAGACTCCATGAGTCAGCTGTGGTCGAAGAGCAGACAAGAAGACTCAGCCCTGGCAATGAAGATAGATCCGACGGTATTCGAATCCGCCAAGGAAATCCGGCTGAGAACCGGCGAATCTTCAGCGCTGCTTCTACAAAAGATAAACATCGCAGAGAGTATGCTGCACATAGTAAGCAGTTGTGAACTGGATCATTTACGCATAAATGGAGAGTCATGTGTAGCAAAGATACGCCTTGTCGGCGCAATTATGCTGGAGCTAATCGATAACAATCTCAACTCACCACTCGTGGCAACAGCACGGAAGTTTCGCGATTCGTACCCGCGCATCCTGGCTTATTTAGATTCCAGGACTTCGGATTCTTTAAATCAGAGCAAAGTCGCAAAATGAAGTTTGTTTGGGAAATTACGGTCTGGACCGCACTGTATGAAATGTACAGTCGTTCCATAGCCCTCCTCACTACGCTTTTCCAAAAAGGTATGCGTCGTAGCGGCGTCAGTAGGTTAAATATGGCGATAACCGTTGTGCGCCTTTCGTATTCCTTTGCGTAAATATCCGCCTTAGAACTCGATGGAAATGATTAATCATCTTTTGCCTTTGCCCTCTTGGATATTTCGTCACAGCACACATCACACCTCTCAACTATATGAATTTCACTGCAGTACCTAGTTTCAAATATGCCACGCATATAGTACGACAAAGGAACCCATAAGCTGAGATTTTGGATGTAGCAGTGATTTTCTGTTTATGACCCGATGATACCAGTTATTACAGTGGTCCGTCCAACCCCAATTTTCTGCCCCGAAGTTCCTCCTAATCAAAGCAACATCTGCGCCGTAGGTGTTACGCACACTTGTGGATGGTAAAGCAGACAGGATGCACAATTATCTTACATCAATGACAAACACGACTCACCGTAATAGCTAAACGTTGAAGAAACATATATTTTGGAAGCTCTATTTACATCACAACTTGGCTCTGTTCGAGATCTCCTCCATAACTTCCGCCACCAACACTCCCTCACTAACCTCATCTTCCTCCTCTCCCTCATACACCCAGCTCACAATCCCAGATCTACTTGCTCGGATCTCCAGCTCCATCTTCATCTGCTTGACAACAGCGACAATATCATTTTTTGCAATGATGTCTCCCACATCAACCATAATCTCCACTAGCTGCCCTGGGAACGGGATTATGATGTGATTTGGGTTGGTCGCGTCACCACGGCGATGCTTAGAACGTGAGGTCAGCGAGCCCGCTGAGGCTGTCGTTGAAGCCAGTGAAATGGTATATGGCTGTGGAGTTCCAGATGGCGGGGTAAAGAGGATAGTGGCTGAGAGGGAGGTTGGAAATTCATTGCGCAAGACTTTCGTGAGCAAAAGGTGGGCTGGTGGAGATTCGTTTTTCGCGCCTTCTGGTGACAGAGAGATGGACCATGCATCTCCTTTTCGGAAGGGCACACCTGTTGATGCGGTTGAAAATCCAACCCCTGAAGATGTCGCGGAAGACGCAGTGGGTTTATGGAGGGCAGCTGTGAATGCTTTTCCAGTTTCGAGAACTTGAGGCAGGGTTTTCTCAAGCCATTGAGTATCGCAATTCTGAGCTTCAAAATCAGGATGAGAAATGATGCCACGCAAAGCATCGAGCGTGGTCGTCACTCCACCGATATTAGTGTCTTCTAAGGCTCGTTTGGCCTTCGCTATCATATCTTCCCAACCGGAGGTCGTGATAATAACCTTCGCTAATAGGCTGTCAAAATCCGTCTTAACAACTAGACCAGGCACAATGTGAGTGTCAACTCTGATGCCATTTCCTGCTGGCAAAATGAATGATGAGATCTTTCCAATGCTCAGCGACCAATCGGCCGAGGCGTCTTCAGACGTGATGCGGAACTGCATCGAGTTGAGGGCTGGTGGGATGCGAGGATCTCGTGGAATGTGCGACAGTAGCTTCTCTAGTGATTGTCCCATCGCGACCTGGAGTTGGACTTTAACGAGATCAAGGCCAGGACACAATGACTCTGTAATGGTATGCTCAACCTGGAGTCTTGGATTGACTTCCAAAAAGTAGAATTCAGGTTTCGAGCTGTGGACGAGGAACTCGAACGTTCCAAGCGAGAGATAATCCACTCTTCTTGCCATACGTATTGCGGCGTCGATAACTCTACCCACTACCTCTCGGTTTCTAATAGAGCTTGGTGCAAATTCGACAACCTTCTGGAATCGCCTCTGTACCGAACATTCTCTCTCCCACAAGTGTCGTATATTTCCGTGCCCGTCACCCACAATCTGCACTTCTACGTGCCTAAAGCCGTCAATAGCTGCTTTCTCACCAAACACTAATCCCTGTGGACTCTCTCTCATTGCTCTCTCCATCAGATCTGCCAAACCTGCTTCCTCCCTCACGATGCGGATTCCTCGGCCTCCGCCCCCATCAACTGCTTTAATGATGATCGGCCATCCAACTTGCTTCGCAAAGCTCCGTAGATCTTCTATATTATTTGTCGGAGTGTGTAGACCAGGGAGCACGGGGACAGCAGATTCCTCTGCTAATTGGCGCGCGGCGAGTTTATCGCCAGTTCTTGCAAGTGTTTCCCATCCTGGCCCGATCACAACTGCATTTGCCTCCGTCCATAGTCGGTGAGCGAATTCTGAGGATTCTGACAGGAAGCCATAACCTGGGTGGATAGCATCAATGTTGTTGGCTTTGACCAGTGTGATGAGGGCTGGAATGTCGAGGTAGGTGGAGGCAGACGGAATAGGGATGGAGTGGGTGGAGTGCCGACTGTGAGATGTGTCGCCAGGGGAGTAAAGGGTGTAGGTTTCAATGTTGAGTTCGCGAGCTGAGGAAAGGATCCGGATTGCAATTTCGCCTCTATAAATGGTCAATTACTTAGATTAATAATGCTGACAACGTTGACTTGCCTATTCGCGATGAGAAGTCGCCTAATAGGTCGTAATGGCGGTCGTGATGCTTCCATATTGCAAGTAGTTTTTCCACAGAATAAAATAAGATTAGGGGTAAACAAAATGTATTTTAAATGCCATGTACAGCTCACACAATTGTGAAGCCCATCAACAGTAAACAATATCATCGCAGCCTTGTTATAGTACCCCGCAAACCTAAAATGTGGGATGAGACCAGCCACCCCCGAGCCTCGGGTTCGGTACCTCGTACCGACGGTAATCTATTTTTCCCCAGAACGACGTAATTTCGTCCCTTAAGATAATTATCCTATGGATTTGGTTATAATATTAGGAGGTATCACAATAGCCATCACTAGTAACATTTAATTCTAGCTTTCGATACAAAGCTGTTTGCTGTCACGCCAAAATCAATTGGAACGGTTGACATCTCACAACCTCATAATTACCTCTTATTACATTTGAGATTATAAACCATGACCTCCCAAGGCGATAAAGCTGCTTCATCAAGCTCTAGCCCAAAGGACCGTCTCTCACAAGTCACAAACCACATCAGCCCCTTACAAAATACGTCCCGCAAACGCCGTCAAAAATCCGCCGCCGCTCTTCCACCAGACTACTCGGACATCCTCTCGCAAATATCAACGCTCCAGAAGCTTGCCATAACACCAGATCCTAACCATGCCGGTTATTCTCGCCAAAAAGCCGCTGGAAAACTTTGGGTCCGCGAGCGGGTCAATCGTCTCTTTGACCCTCGGTCTGTCCATGAGATAGGCTCCGTCGCTGGAACTGTTCAGTGGAAAAAGCTATCCGGAATAAAAGAGGAACCTATAAACTTCATTCCGAGCAACAATGTGCAAGGCTTTGGAGCGTTGCGAAGAAGAAAAGTGGTGTTTACCGCGGATGATTTCTCGATTCGCGCAGGGCACGCAGATGGCGCTTTGATACAGAAGACGATTTACATGGAGAAGCTGGCGATTGAACTGAGACTCCCTATCATCAAGCTTGTAGATGGATCATCTGGCGGCGGGAGTGTGACGACGATTAAGACGTTGGGGTATAGCTATATTCCCGGAGTGCCATCCTTTAAAGAGGTAGCCAGACAGCTAGAACTTGGGATTCCAAACCTAGGCGCTGTTGTAGGTCCGGCTATTGGACTTGGTGCAGCGAGGGTGGTTTCATGTCACTTCTCAGTTATGGCAGCGGATATTGGGTCTCTCTTCAATGCTGGCCCTAAGGTTGTAGCCAACGCAACCTTTGAGGAAGGGTTGTCCTTTACAGATCTTGGCGGCCCAGGAATGCATTGTACAAACGGGACGATTGACAACCTGGCGCCAGATGAAGAGGGCTGCTTTGAGCAGTTGCGCACTGTGTTGAGCTATCTGCCTAACCATGGGTTAGCGCTGCCGCCAGTAATTAAGAGTGAAGACCCAGTTGAACGCGACTGTCAGAACTTGCGAACTATTATCCCGCGGAAGAAGGAGAGGATGTATAATCCCCGGGCCATTATCGAAACCGTTGTCGACGCCGGAAGTTGGTTTGAGATTGGTGGTCTTTGGGGTACGACTGCTATTACTGGTCTTGCACGCCTTCATGGACGACCAGTGGGAATTATCAGCTTAAACTGCGAGGTTAACGCCGGAGCACTTGATGCAGCAGGCAGCCAAAAATTAACGCGGCATTTGAAGTTCTTGGATACTTTCAACATCCCTCTTGTGCAGTTCGTTGATGTTCCAGGCTATGCGATTGGTACAGTAGCAGAGCGCACAGCGACGATGAGACACGGTGTTGCGCTTGGCACCACATATTTTAGCACCACGATGCCAGTGTTTTCAGTGGTTACCAGGAGGGCTTATGGTGTAGCAGGAGGTATTATGCTAGACTGTCGAGATCCACGGATGCGGATTGCATGGCCAAGTGGTGAGTGGGGAAGTTTGCCTTTGGAAGGCGGCCTTGAAGTTGGGCATGCAGCCGAGTTGAAGAAAATCGAAAAAGAAAGCGGAAAAGAGGCGAGGGAGAAGAGGTATAAGGAGCTTGATGGGGAGTACAGACGACTGATGAATCCAGTACGGACGGCAAATGCCTTCGGAGCTGAAGAAATCGTGGATCCAGCACTGACGAGGCGGATTACAAGTGCTTGGGTTAAGCATGTGTAAGTGTTCCTTGCGGCAAAGATGTATTTTGCTAATCAGATGCAGATATGAAGTGCTTTTACCCATACGACTCATGGATAGATCTAATGGCAAGATTAAACCAACGTTTTACTAATATAGAGAGTAGATAATGAAGTTAACTTAAATATATTGTTCTATAGAGTTATTATTTGAATTAATTGCCACTGAATAGCTTAAAAGATCAATTGAGAGTACTAATCGTCGGATCCAAAATTTCGCTCCGCTCAAGGTTGGAGTAAGCGAGTTGGCGGTTTTGGAATTTTAGAGAAGCGAGTTGGCGGTTTCGCTACGTGCGTCTGTTCACCGCTACTCCTCACGAAAACTTTTACCATAGCTGTACATAGTAATTTATATTATAATCATATACAATTCATTTTATGGAGGGGACTCCATTATCAAATGCCCGTGAGTGGCTTGCGGAAAATCCTTCTGAGTCTATAATGACTGCCTGTCGCATTTTCAAAGTCCCTGAAACGACACTACGAACGAGCCTCAAACGGCGTACTCGGAAGCTAGCTCATGGAGGTCAGAATAAGGTGCTCACTACTGCACAGTCAGAAGCCCTTAAGAAATGGATTCTTGAACAGTATTACCAAGGGCTTGGAACTACTAGAAATATGATATTTTCTGCAGTCTGCCAGCTCTGGAGCAAACACCTACAGCCTCTACCATCACCCAGCTAGCTTACTAAATATATTAAGAATGAGCTTCAAGAATACCACTTTATTACTACGAAGCCTATTGCACTACAGCGTACGAGAGCTCAAGACGAGCCTACGATTACAAAGTGGTTTAAAGAGTACCTTGAGTTTGTACAAGAATACAATATAGAGCCGGAGTCAATTTGGAATATGGATGAAACAGGCTTTAGAATTGGAATTCCAGGAGGTGAGAAAGTTATGGTACCACGAGCAGTAAATGCACTCTACACTCCAAGCCCTGAAAACCGGACGTCTATTACTATCCTAGAGACTGTGTCTGCAGTAGGAAAAGTCATACCACCAGTACTTGTTATTCCAGGTAAAATACATATGGATTCGTGGTACCACACCAACCTCGAAGGCACAGAGCTAGTGATGCTCTCCGACACAGGATTTTCAAACACACAGCTTGCACTCCGGTGGCTAGAGCACTTTGCAGAGCACGCAACCCCTCATAATGAGAGCCCCCGAGTTCTACTACTTAACTCTCATGTGAGCCATACAAGCGATGACTTCGTCATTGCTGCAGAAGAACACAACATCATTGTCTACACCTTTCCCTCACATCTCACACACGTTCTACAGCCATTAGACGTGGGAATTTTCCAGCCTTATAAGCACTGGCACTGAGTAGCTGTGCTCGCAGCCATACGAGAGATGGACATTACCTACGACCTACAGTCCTTCATGAGGGATCTCACACACATCCGGGAGCAGACTTTTAAGGAGTCTACTATAATATCAGCTTTCTAGAAAGCTGGTATTTGGCCTATTAGCTGTAATACAGCCCTCATGAAGCTACGCACCTACTCACAACCTACGCCTACGCCTACGCCCCTACTAATCCGGGTTTCTACCCCTAAACCCTCTAATTTTAGGGAGGTAGAAGAGGGGCTACGGTACTGGAAAACCCGGGTTCTAGAGGGCTTTAGTAGCCCCTCAAGAGAGAGATATAGGAATTGGCTTACCGGAACTAAAGAGGTCGTAGCCTCAGGCCAACTTACAGAGCTTGACCTACGGACTGCCCGGCGGCAGGTTGAGGACTCTAGGAAGCGTGGAAGCCGAAGCCAGGCCCGGCTTCAATTTGGAGGTGAGCTTCGGGCTGCTCAAGCTCACGAGCTTCGGGCTGAAAAAGCTGAGCTTACAGCCCAGAAGCTCGTAGCCAAAGAAGCCCGAGTAGACCGCTAGGCTAGAAACCAGGCTCGGAACCAGCTTAAGAGAGCTGGAATTGAGGCCCGGAAGGAAGAGCGTGCCCGGAAGAAGATGTTAACCCAATTATACGAAGAGGGTCTTCTAATTCCTCCGGAGCTCGAGCTTCTAATTCCTGACCCAGAACACCCTCAGTTTGAGGGTGAGAGCGAGCGTGAGAGCGAGCGTGAGAGCGAGTATGGGAGTGAGGGTGGGGGTGAGCTGGAGTGAGGGTGGGGGTGAGCTGGAGTGAGGAATTGATAATTTCGTAGAATGGAATATTTATGTACCTTTACATATAAATTACTACTATAAGGTACCTACAACATGTAATTTGCGAAACTGCCAACTCGCTTCTCTAAAAATCGAGGGCGCGCATCTCGCTTACTCCAACCTTGAGCAGAGCGAAATTTTGGATCTGACGATTACTTTCGGAGGTTTATTTGTACGAGATCTAACCTACCGAGCCGTTGGACCATATAAAAGAATGTAGCTTGCCCTGCTATAGAGAGTTATTAAAGAGATTTCGCGCCCTAAAATCATAGCTCATGCCCTACCTCTAATAGCAATAGTCGCCCAAACCCCTACCCTGCTACCACTAGCCCTTGTGATGACGTGACTGCCCAGCTAGCTGTTTTCACCCTCCCCGCCCGCCCCATGCCCCCCCTAAAGAAGGGACGCCCCTCCTGGGCCACCCACCATGGACGGCCACGGCTGTCAGAATGCGAGAGTGGTTACAAATGGGGAACACTAGGTTAGGTGTAAAAATCGATAATAAAATAACACTAAGGAGAGAAACATGAAGTCAGAGCAGAAGGCCCTGACTTATACTACAAATGGCTGTCGCTTGCTACGTGGCTGCCTGTATACTGACTCGTTCTAGCTACTAACAAAGAAACAAAGAACTATCTTTCTAACAAAGGAAATAAAGGAATCCTCCTCACAAAGACAGCAGGCATCAGCCGGTGCCTGCTGCTGCCTTCAGCAGCATTCTACCCCTATTGTCCTCACATGACACTCTAACAACGGCTCCTCGCCATAGTGTTGGATGGGAAAGGCGGACATAGGCGCGGGGATTCGGTGGAAATTAGGCCCTGAGACACCCGTATTTCCTAGGGCGACCGTCCAGCTCCCATACTAGGTGGCCGTGCTGATCTGCTGCAGCCACCGAAATCCTCCACGGCTCAGGTGATTACCCCACAGCCGTACGGGGTTTCCGGGCTTCCCCCATTCCCTACATATAGAATACGTAGGCCTGTAGGATAGTATAGTAATTCAATTGATTCATTCTTGCTCTAAATTATCATATTTACTGTGAGTGTTCTGTTCCGCTGCACCTGGGATTAATTACGGTCGCCAGAGATCTACATACAATCCTGGCCCTACATCCCGGGACCGTAGAATTACTCCTAACACATAGCTGTTGGAGGTAATTCCGGAATACGGAGAACTGCACGCGAATTTGTGTGGCAATCCCCGACAACCGTAATCAGTCTCTTCGGCAAACGGAGCAGAAGCTTCACAGTAGAACACAGTAAATACAGTATATAGATCAATTGAATTACTATCTAATCTACGGGCCTACGTACGCTATTTGTAGTCCTGGGGGAAACCCCCCAAAACCTTGATAAGCTGGGCTTTTGGATCAGTGGCTTCCAATAGTATGGCGCCACTATCTTACCCGTAAACCAACTGGGAAGTTGGACGGTCTCACGGAGATAACCCGTCATTTTAGGCGTAAAAGCCCACCGTATCCCACGGGAATGTCCGTTTTCCCCAACAATAGCCGCCCCTAATTAACATCACGTGACTTTGGTGCCAGGCCATTGTGATTCTGGCCCCAAGAATCAGGCAGAATCAGGCAACAACATCCTGAAACCCAGGATGAATTAGTGTAGTTTCGTACGTAGAATAGCCTCCGGGCCCACGGCATAAGTAAAGGCCGTCGCCCCATAGAATTCTACAAGTTGGTTCGCGCTCGGGAAATCACACCATGGTGCCGGGCCATGGCGGGCCTGGCACCAAAGAAGATGCGCGAGCTAGGCGGGGCCTAGCCCCCTACCTAGACGGCCGTGGACTGCTAGGCTATGCAGCCTCGCCACCGCTGCCCCTGTAGTGCTGCCCTGCCCTAGGTGGCCTTAGGTCCTCCACGCCCCAGAGCACTGGGGGTGGGAGGCCCTCGTGCCCTGCCTCGGCACCGCCAATCCAGCGCGCATAAGGCACCAGCTCCATTGCTAGGCCATGGAGCCCTGGCTGCTGCTAGAGCACTGCCTGGGCCACGCTAGCAATGGCAGGGCGCGTGGCACGCGTTGCCACGCCACGCCGTGACCACTCGAAGGGGCCTGGCAGTAGCAGTGCCAGGCCCACCACAGCCTCCCCAAACAGGCCCGTGCTCGAGAGGTGGTCGATGAGCCGCACGTTACGCTGCACGTTAGCCCAGGCGTCCCTGCCCTCTGCCGCTAGCAGCGCGTCGTCTAGCGCGAGGAGCTGCTGGCGGGGGCCCAGGGTTAGGCTCTGCGTCTGCAGGATGGTCGTCACGTAGAGGATGCTCTCGTCTGCTGCCGCCCAGCTCGTGAAGGAAGGCGTAGAGGTCGGGCGCTGCGCTACCCGTGTCGCGCGTACGGCTGGGGCTGCTTGGCGCTAGTGCTGTGTTGAGGCTGCTTGGCGCTGGTGCTGTGTTGAGGATGGTCGCGAAATAGGTCCCTGCTGCGGGACGCGCCTCGCCAGGCTGCCCTCGGCTGCTGCGAGGCTGGGGGACAGGGCTCCTCCTGCCTGCGTTGCTGCTCCTGGGCCTGCTGTCGCGTAGACTGGCGCGTCCGGTCGGCTACAGCCCCTATCCTAGGCCCCTCCCTCCTGCCCTGGCTACGCTGTGCCGTGGCCGTCCCTACCCCGTTCGTTAGGCCCTGGGGGTGTAGCGTGTGCCCATGGCCTACCTGTGCCTTGTCGTTGCTACCATCACCGTCGCTCCTAAGCATAGCGTCGTTACACATATGTAGTATGTTAAGCCTCTATGTCGTTAGGAGGGGGCCTTAGACTACCCTTATATACGTAGCTATTAGCTTTATAGGGCTTAAGCTTAGAAGGAAAAAACTTATCTATTTCTAAAGGTCTAACGTATTTCACAAGCGAAGCAATCACATAAGCAAAGCAATCACTAAAACACTAAAATTAACTATTACTACCTACTACTATACTACCACCCTACATAATAACCCTTATTTGATCGTAATTAATTCCTAGTGCCTCTTACACATATGGGTATTATGTCTAATCTTCTTGCATTAGCCATAGCGCTATTGCTAGCCCTTAGAGCCCACCTACTAAGTAGTCCTACTTGCTACCTCTATATAGACTTAAGCATTAACCTTAGCACTCTAAAGGATATCCTCTACATCTTGTATAGAGAGGCTTCCCCCTTGCATTATATGCCTCTTACACTTCCTTTCCCTCCTCTTTTTCTATTCATTTGCTACTTATAGAGCCTTAACTTCTACCTTAAGTAGAATAGCAAAATGTATCATTATTTCTACTCCTTTAATAAGGTAGCTAATAGCATTATTAATTAAGCTAGGAGAGCTATTCTAATGTTATATAATGTAGTTCTTAATGTGCTTTATTTAAAAGTTAGGCTCCCTTATAGTTTAAGGAGTCTTTAAAGTCTAATTATTACTCTTAACTATAGGAGGAGTTAGAGTTCTTAAGTATAGATTTAAGTAAGAGAGAACATTCTATAGCTTATATAGAACTAGTCCTATAGCTTAAAACCTACTCTTAATGTTCTACT
>KV454650.1:0-73649 GCA_001662585.1 Pseudogymnoascus sp. WSF 3629
CGTGGTCTTGGTTATCACGTGGTTTTTACCTTCTACAACCCATGTCCTGGGTTACCACGTGGTTGTGCAATTGTTGTGCACACTGCATGTGTTCTAGGTTATCACGTGCGTGATTGTTTGCGCACTTGATTGTTTGTGTACACGTGACTTGCCTGTCACGTGCGTTGCCACTCCAACACAGACCTTCAGAAATAGACAAGTTTTTTCCTCCCGAACCGAGAGCCGCAAAAGCCAACACATTCATGGTCTCCCCTGCACCAGGAGCTCCCGCGATATACCCATAACTGCTGGCAGGCAAGACTTCTTTGGCAGCTTCTTCCCACTTATGGGGGTCTGTAGTTAAGATTGGCCAATTACCTTTAAGCCCATCAAGATATATCTTTTGTTAATAACTCCCATAGTTTGGAGAGAACTGTGTGACTCGTGATGAGGCATGATTGTTGGTTCTGTGGTACAGATCTGTAGCGATATGATCCCAAACGAAATGATACATGTTAACTGAGAGCCGAAAGTTCTGCTAGTACACGCAAAGTAGAAGGAAGCAAGGTGAAAGAGAGAGACACAAGGGCATTTATCAAAGTTAGCACTAATACGTGACGTCACCCAACTCGGAGGGGGTACTTATTGGAGAGACGATACAGATTGATCAATCGTTTGCTATATTCTATTTTAGTAGAGCTATAATAAACTGCAGATAGACGTTATTAAGGGTGTAGTGTGTAGTGTGTAGTGTGTGCTGGAGAGCCTGACGCCGTCGTCATGGCGGCTACCATAAAATAGCAATCATTATACTATTTTCATATGGCGTAAAAAATCCCCACGCTTAACTTGTATAGCTAGATGCATTATAGGTGCTAACTGCTTGTTTGAAGGTTCCGGGTGACCTGAGAATGATTGGATTGGATCTGCTTTTATCAAGCCCCTCTACTCGTCGATGAACTTGGTGGCAAGTCATTAATTCTAATAGCTGGTTGTAAAAGCTGTGCGAAACCCACTTTTTGAGGTAGGGAGCCCCGTCCAGCGTCGCAATCTGGAGGAACATATTTTTATATTCGGTATCAAAGTCAATATCTCCTAGCGTCGCAGTATTACTTACCTAGGCAGGTCCGTTCCTGTTGCTGAGATGAACCACGTCTGCAATCCCTAGAATGGCCCTGGAACCCCAACAAGTGACGATAGTTGAAGGAGCGGCTCTGGTCCAACTGCAATAATCTGGGCCATTTGGCTAGAGACTACAGGCAGTTTTTAAAAGGGAACGGTGGATAAACGTTTGTTAACTAACTTATGATGGAATCATTATGTATACATAGATTATTACTAAGACCGACGTTCCAACTTCCTCTCCCTCTAAACGCCTTTCGCTGAGTAAAAACCCCAAGTTATTGCGTTACCGATATACCTACCCACCGCCAACTTCATGATAGCAATTGCTTCAAATACGACATATATTTTAACCCTTTTCCAGTACACCCCCCATCTGCGCCCCTACCCCAACTGGAGTATCATTTCATTCGCCAACCATCAAGAAAGTAAATTCTGGAGTGAAGGGCTGGCACTCGCGCCACCGTTCACCCGACGACTAGGAGCATTGTTCCCATTGTGATTAATAGGTTCACGGCTGATCTGAGGACCATCCCGACGTGCCTGCGGGCTCTCATGGGGCCCTCCAAACGCTTGACGATACGGTGAGTGAGTTCCATGTGGAAATGAAATTTCCAAAGCTCGTGGGGGAGGACCTCCGTTGGTCAAGTGCTGCGGGGGTGATGGTGCGTATGGTGCATATACACCGTGCTGTATCGGATGAATACCAGCGGTAGAGTTATGTGGTGATGACGGATAGCTACTATTTGCTATCAAAGGTAATGATCCGTTCACATGAGGCGATCGTGGAATTATTGGCCCGGGTTGGCGTGTCTGTGTCTGACTGGATAGGTGCTGGCTGGTTGTTGGAGGCCCTCTCGGTGAGTGCGAGCCGTTGCTGTACTGTCTCAGGGCGATATTTGAATTTTGAGAGGCCGGAGATGCGCGGGGCCAGTCCCCGTAACCGCTCGTTGGTGGATATGCTGAATGGCCCCACGAATAGCGAGGTCCCGAGTGCATATGAGTTGGTTGAACAGGAGGGCTCGCTAGCGTCGACGGGGCAGACACAGGTATAGAAGGCGGTAGGCGTGGCTGGGGTGCATCGTTATCCATTTTTGGCGCTGGTATGGCTGGCGAAGTTTGGGGTTTTTGAACTTTATTACAATGACATTTGTGGCACTGGAAAAGCTCCGGGATATTGTTGGGCGGCCTCTCGCACAATGCGGCCGCAGCTAAAGCAACCTGCTGCTTGGGGTTATTTCCCAAAATGGCGTTGCCTAGGTCCTTGGAAATATCATCTATTTGATTATTGGCGGGGCGGTGTTCATAAAGCTGTTTCAATGGCCCAGGCCTGGTAACGGGCAACGCTGGATATGGCCACCACTTTGGACTCACATCAACCCCGCAAGTATCACAGACTTTCGCCGGCGATTGGAGGTATGTGGGAGCCTTGAGTGCCTCAGCAGTGCTCGTAGTTTGCGTGTCTTCTGGTTTAATATTCGAAATAGAGCCTCTCCCGTTGTTGCTGCTTATAACAGTTGTAGAAGCTCGGCGGTTGGATACCGTCAAGGAAGAAATGGGAACTGTAGATATCTTGGTTGATTGGTTGACCAGAGTCGCTTTGCGCACAGTGCCTGTTAAAGCTAGATCCGCTTGCTTAAAGTTCTGGACATAAAGCTGCAACGCATTCAAACCACTTTCATCCACAATATCATGCATGCGGTGAACGATGGTCTTGGTAGGGCAGTGGTCCTTGCACCAAACCGCAGCTGTCATGGCACCCGATTCGCCATTGATGTTCACAATGTTTACGTGATCCCTGCGAGAGCCTTTGACAGGTGATATATCAAAGCCCAGGACATACCCTGCTTGATGGGAACACTCTACATGGACTATGGCTAGTTAGCACAGCAATAAACAACTAGAGAGAGATAGAGGAATTGCTTACCAGGAGCCCGACACGACAGGCAAGCCACACAGGCCCCGTTATTAGTTTTACATATCTTACAAGTCTCGTCATACCTAGCGGAAGGAATTGAAGGGATTCCTTCAGAGCGTTCTAGGGCCTTGCCTTGGCCAAATTTGACTTCTGGTGTCCAAACTGCACAGGTAACATGGACCCAGTTGTTGTTCGCTGTTCTTTTCAAAGGTTCTCTTGGAATAAGCGGACGGTTCATCTCTTCTTGCTTTTTCCTGTAAAACTCCGCCGCTTTGATTGAAAGTTCCCTCTCTACGCGGTCCTTTTCTCGGTCTTTGTCGCTCTTTTTCTTGTGCGAGGGTTTAATAGGTTCCAAAAAGTCCTGCGGTGTTGATTCGATAGGGCACAACATGCATTTATATTGCTTTAACTAGTGAGTAAATAGGTACACCAGGAGGTGCGGTAATGTAACTTACAATAGAAACTTGTGGATTTCGGTCATTTGAGCACATATCGCAGGTCCATTTGGCTGATCCTCGTGTGTCCGCGGCCACACCATAACAATTTCGGTGCACGGTCATTCTACACTCTCTACAGGAGAGACGTTGGCCTGCCGGCTCCATTTGTAAACAAATTGCGCAGGGAAGAGATTTTTGTTTAGGAATTTCCGGTACAGGCGGTGGAGCAGGTAGTTTTTCTGGCGCTTTCTTCTTCTGCTGGGGAAGCGCAGCCCCAGAGCCAGGATCATGCGGTGCCGAATCAGTCTGGTCTTTTTCGCTATTGCTCTTTGGTTTCTTTCGCGGGGCCTCCTGGGCTGTTACCAGGGAAGCCGCTTGGGGCGCAGGAGTTCCATTTGAAGGAGTGTTGGCAGTATCTGTATTATTAGCCGTCCAACTAAGGTCGCTCAGATGGAATTCCCTCAATGGATCCTCTGCCTTCCGCTTATTAGACCGACCACCTTGAGAAGTTTTCTTGCCATGGTCATCTGTGTCTTCCCATTGCACCGCATACCTTCGCCATATGACCGCGCAACTAAGGCAAAGGGCTACCGTCAATTGCGTATTGTTGTCCTTGCCCACTACTTTGTTGGTCGGGTCAGCTGCTACGGTGGTTCCAGCTGGTGTCCCAGGAGCGCGCTTCCATTGCCGAGAATTGCGCGTCGAACAGAATTTACATTGAAAGCCTCGTTTCTTCGCCTTGGCCTTATCGTTGTCAAAAGCTGAATCGTCTTGGTCATCAGCAACGTCATCTTGTAACTTGCCCGCGTTAACTTCAACCTTCTTCGCCTCCTTTTTCCCCTTTCGGCCTGCGTAATTGCCCCAAACCTGCTTTCCACGCTCGGTTTTCTTCCAGATGTAATAGAATCGGACTATATTCGCAGCGCTGACGGTTTTCACATGCTTTTTGACGCTATGCAGCTCGGAGCCGAATTTGGCTACGCCATCCTCAAACTTTTTAACCTCTGTCGGTGTCAGGTCGGGTTCTTTGAGATCCTTTCTTTCCACCTTAGCCAGTTCTTTTAACGCCCGATCAACATCGAAACTTGCAGAGTTAAGTATACTCAATGCTTTATCCAGGAAGTTCACCGAGTAGGCCCTGACGCCGATTTGCTTGGCAATATCTTCGCTGCTCTTGAGATACGCGTCAATCAATGCCTCATTGTCGCCGTTTTTTGCCACGTCTTCAGTTGCCTGGGGTTGGAAGAGCAACTCAGCCGTGCTATTGGAACTTCCCCTGGCATGGTCCTCTCCCCGATGGACGTAGCCATGGGGTTCGTCCATGACCCATTTGGGTCGAGTTTCTCTCGCTAGTTTTTCTGCTTCGAGCGCGATGATAGTTTCCTTGGAAAGCTTCGCATCTTTCTTATGGCTTCCCCCCTTCATATACTTTCTTTTGACCTCGATTGGTTTAACAAGTTGTATGGGCCTACCAGGCCAGGTCGGTACATTTGCCTGGTGTCGTGGCCCGAGGCGAGAGCTTGCACGGGGATAGATGCGATCGTCGTAATCTAATGCATCCTCGACCTTGCAATGCACTCCTAGATAACGGAAGGGCCATAAACTTGCTTGGTAGATTTGTTCCTCAGTGCCAGGGTGAATCGGTACATCCTCTTCCACTGATCCAACAGGACTGCTGCTGCCTGTGCTTCTTTCGGTACCATGAAGTAATAAATCCTCGTCTTCATCGTCCATCATTTCATCGTCTTCAGCATCGGCGCCTGTATCCGCAACATTGGGGGTATTCCTCGCCTCCAACTTCCGCTCCTGGGCGCGACTACAAGGACCACATGCCCAAGCAAACCCGCGTGATGGTTTCTTCAGTAATGGCGGCCGTACACAATTCATGTGATATGTCTGATGGCAGACTGCACAATCAACGGAATTATTACTATGCATTATTAGTTATAGCAACCTAGTTTAACGTCTTCAAAACATACCTTGCGCAGAACCCATCACACCTCTTGCAGGACTTGACCGCACTTGTCAATTCTTTCCCTCTCCCAGATTCTACCAGTATAAATTTCCAACGATCATCAAGGACCGTCTTCACCTTGGCCGGGACATTTACTACCTGTCGTGTAGGTATTACCTCGTAATATCGGTGGATATACCGGTCGAAGAGCTTTTCGTACCAGAAACAATTCTGCGTCCTCCTGTACTCGTCCATATTCTCCACCTCTGTTTTGTGCTTTATTTGGCACAATCCACGGAGGGCGGTCAGAGGGCTGATATCAGAGTGCATGGACGCGAATACCTGTCGCGTATCATTCACCTTTCGCCCGATATCCTTTGGTCGATAATACCAGTTCATTCTCACGGCATCAACAGGCTTCGTGGTGTCATTACTCACGTGGAGAAACTCCATGATTCGTCCGAGGTAATAGGGCTCTCCAGGAGGCTCGCAAACCAGATAAACATGGTCTATTGCGAAATTAGCTATGAACTTAAAGGATGCCTAAGAACTCGGCATGATGAACTGTACTGTTACTTACCATTTATGCCCAACGTCGTGCCATCGTCAGCGATGAGCTTGCCATTTTGGAGGCGCGCCCCGCAATTATCGAAGCTCAGCATAAATGACTCTTTATATGCCTGGGAATTCTGCGGCAAAGTACTTTTTCCAGTCGCCGTGGCCGTACCCATGTTTCCAGTGGAGTGATTGCCATTCGGAATATTCGATGTCGGGTTTGTAGTAGCTTTGCGCTTTTTGGAAGGTTGCGCCGGATTGGCCCCCGGAATGTTGGCTGAAAAGGTCGAGGTCCCTGGTATATGGTCTTTTGGCACCAGCTGCGCAGCGCTGTTCGGATCCGGTACTGTCCCAGTTGTTTTTCGACCGGTCGCTCCTGAAGCGGCAGATTCCAACACGTTTGGTCGAGCGTCCAAAGAACGGGCAGTTTTTCGGGCATCTTCTTCCTTTACAGGAGGTTGAATTTCAAACTCCATATCCATCTCTTTATCTTCTGCGTAGTTTGGTCGAGACACGCCGGCCCTGTTCCGGGATCGCGTGCCGTAAGGCGCGGCGGCTGAAGTCGCATCTTTCGGCGGCGGGCTTGATGATGAAGCTGGCAGCGCCGTTGTCTGCGGCGGAGGTGGATTTGGATGCGCTTTAACTACTGTGTCGGAGCCGTCAGAGCTATCCAGAGGTATAGCAGCACTGGAAGGCGCACTTTCGGTGGGTTCGGCTGACTGCTTTTGCGGTCTGCTAGAGCTATCGATATCCGCGCCACCGGTTGCTGCGGGGGTATGCGAAGGAGTCTCCATTCCGAGATGACTGTCGTCCGGATTAGACACAGACATGGCTGCGTCCTCGTCGTCGCCGCTTGTCGTTGTGTGCTGTGTGGAGGCCTGTTGCCTCTCCCATCAAGAGTTGCACTTTAATCCCTTTTAGCGTCTCTGTGACAGGATAAAATACGGCCCATCAGGTTTAAATGTTAGTGTTGGGCGCGATTTGGTGAAAGATGGTCCAAGAAGTGGTTGTGGTGTAGTAATTGAGCAAACTACGTTGTTCCCTTCCTTATCCAACATAAACAGCATGGAATATGGCGCCTGTAGCAATGGGGCCAGAAGCAGAATCTATGTATCTTTTGGTGTTTGAATAGCTTCCCGTATGAGCACAAATGGGCGAGTGGTGTTAAGAAGTGGGCGCGAAGAGATTCGCGACTACAACAAAGGAACGGCTGTCCGTGTGGAATGGAGTCGGACAAGGAAGGAGAGTGAAAGACAATGTAGTGAGTGTCTGAGGAACGAGACGAGACGATGCGGCCGGCGATGCCTCGCTAAACCAGGCTGGCTGGCTAAGACGGCTCCAAACCTTAGCATCGGAGTGAGATGGCCTCTCATTGGCGCAGGCTTAGTATTTTTACTCCTGTATCAACATTCGTGTATACAATAAACTGTCGAATGATAGAAATATACGACAAAGTAAACTACAGACCTAATCTGAGACTCCTGAGGGCCAGTATACAGGTTGTGATATATATACTAATCTCATGGACAGCCTTTATTTTTATCTGGGCAGTATGATAAGAGGAACTCCATGGCGCAGATGCAATTCAACTCATAATAATACAAAGCCCTGAGCCGAGAAACAAAGCCTACGCTTACAGGTAATCCATTGGGATCTGTGGCCGTTGTGAGCTAAAAATTCAGTTGTCTTTCGTCGTCGTCACACTGGGCGGGCAGGCTGTAGTGGAGTTTGGTATTGCGGATTTGGCGAGGTATGCAAGGCTGGCATGGCAGCCAACGGGAAGGGATGGGAAGGGAAGGGATGGGAGGGGATGGGATGGGATGGGATGGGAAACTCAGATCTCGCCACCAAAAGTTTGCTACCCACTTTAAGCACCCGAGCCTCAGGCCAACTGCTGTACTTGGAGAGAGGGATGAGAGTAAAACGCTCACAAAAAAAAACACGGACCTGGGCAATACCTCACTGAATTCCTCTACACCCCGTGACTTTGCCTGATATTATGAAACAAGGCCATCAAGGCCATCAAGGCCATCGCAAAGTTGAGGCGTTGTTTTGTGTTCTCTTGGCAACAATTACCGGTTCGTTCAGCAAGTACAAAGAGAGGAGTACTCCAAATAGAGTACTGTCAGTTCTTATTAAAAACCCCAGGCCCTATTGGGGAATAATCGTCGTATCCGACGATTACACAGAACACAAGAGGCGCGTAACCAGTTCGACGACAGACGGGCCTCGTTCGCAGCTGATGAAGTACAATTGTTCGAGTATAGATAGCATCGTATCCCAGAAAAGAATACGATGAATGACCAGAGATGGCCGAACATACGTGGGAGTACGTACGGTACTACGTGCCCTGGGTCAGATCGTGGGGGTCAAACCCGGCGTCGCTCGAGGTCGGATATTGTGGTAGTAGAGAGAAGAGAGAGAGAGGCATTATGGGGAAATGCCAGGGACGGATTTCCCCCCTCTAAATACAGACAGACCCTCGCGGGACTGTTCATTATTGGTAATAAACAGTAATCCGGGGACTACTTTTACAAAAGCTTCTTTTATCGCTAGTCATTTCGTCGTCGTCGTGTAGTCGCGTAGTCGCGTACTCGTGTAGTTGCATGGCGACATTTCGATGGTTCATACCTAATATATCAGGTATGGTATATCAGGTATGAAATATCAGCTTTGCGAACATTTGAATGATTACGGAAGGATTGATAAGGTTGATAAAGACGATTTAACAGACACGTACCTGAAGCATGGTTTGCTGTCGTTGGCTGTCGTTGGCTGTCTGGCTGTCGTTGATCGTAGCTGGCTGCTGAGGCATGCTGAGGCATGCTTTGACATACACACAAAGTCACAGAAGTCACAGTAACAAGGCGGGGCAGCTTGCTCTGTCATCGATGTTCAAACCTTATGTAAGGCGGGGCACAGGCCGGTGAGTTACCCCACTATCACCCACACCGACCACTTCTACTGGGTAGACGGACAAGAAAGGACAAGAGAGGACAACACAACAACACACGAATACAAGCCCAGTGAGCTCTGTAGCTTGACATCTGTACTGCAATTATACTATAGCTGTGTACCTTGGCTTGGAACCCGAGTTCATGTACGGCCGGCCGTAAATTGTGCTACCCGTATTATACGTATTATACCCCGCTATACCCTATTGTTACTACAGAGATAATGTATGATGTGCACAATCTGCTTGCATTTCCCATTACATCACATCATCCACCCCCCTCCTCCCACCTTCCTCCCACCTTCCTCCCACCGCTCCCCCGCCCCCTGGAGCTCACTTCGTACTTCTGTACTCTGTATATAACCTTCCCGAATGCCCCTCCTCTAGTCCCTCTTTCTTGTCAACAACCCACTTCACCCCAAACCCAAACTCAACCTACAAACAACACACCACTCTTCATCATGGCGCCAAAAGTAGCAATCGTCTTCGTAAGCTTTCTCTTATCTTCACTCCAACTTCAACCGTGTTTTTTGCCTCCCCGACTAACACCGCACCCCTCTAGTACTCCATGTATGGGCACATCCACAAGCTGGCCCTTGCCGAGCAGGAAGGCCTGAAGAAGGCTGGTATCAATGCCGACCTCTACCAGTAAGGATAACACCTACCGTTCTCCTGGTTGAAACCATTATTTCACGAGCAATCGGCTAACTTACTTACCTCCAGGGTTCCAGAGACGCTCCCAGAGGAAGTCTTGGCGAAGATGCATGCTCCAGCCAAGTCAGACGTGCCCGTAATCACACCCGAGATTCTCGAGACATATGACGCATTCCTCCTTGGTATTCCCACTCGTTACGGAAACTTCCCAGCACAGTGGAAGGCCTTCTGGGATGCCACCGGAAAGCTTTGGGCAACTGGCGCACTTTGGGGCAAGTATGCGGGTGTATTTGTTTCCACTGCAGGACCTGGTGGCGGACAAGAGACCACAGCCATCTCCTCCCTGTCCACACTTACGCACCACGGCATCATCTATGTTCCTCTCGGATACAAGCCTGCGTTTGCACAGATCTCGAACTTGGAGGAGGTCCACGGAGGCTCCCCATGGGGCGCTGGAACTTATGCGGTAAGGAAGGATTCCTATGATATGTTTTGAAGTTGGAAGCTGACAGACGAACCAGGCATCGGATGGATCCAGACAGCCAACTGCTCTGGAGCTGGAGCTTGCAACCATCCAAGGCGAGAGCTTTGGAGCTACACTCAACAAGATCAACTTTTAATTAGCAAGTGTCTATTAAAAAAGAACAGTCAGACAGGGCAAGATAATAGTATCGACCTGTCACGACTGTGGAACGAAGTGGATTGTGCCTATAGCCCACCATATCTGGCTGAAAAAAACAACGGAAGTTGCTGCTGTGTTCCGCAGATTACATGCTTCAGTCTCTGATGAAATAACTTGCCGGTATTAACTTTTATATCTGTATTCTTCGCTGTGAATGTATGTTTTCAACTGATGTAGTGATATTTAAGTTGTGCTGACTGCAGAGAGCATCGACCTTGGTAGGTAAGAACCCCACCATACTCAAAGTAGACTAGTGCATCTGGTGTGTAAACTGCATTTTCGACCCCTTATTCAGCCAATCCTGGAGACCTCAAAAAGGGATACAATTATGAGTGTAGGCGAAGCTCGATAAACCAAACACTCGCTCATGTGGAGACCCAGGCACAGCACCTGCGACAAGGCCATTCGGGGTCGAGCTCCTCTATTTGTCTATTCCCGCTTGTGTAGTAGAACGAAGGTTTATTGTCGCGACAATGTTACACACGTGACACAGACATCCCAGTATTCATCACAAAACAAAATCCCCAAAGTTCCGAAAGTCCCAAAAAGGAAACCGCCAACCAGCACTTCTTTAGAGCTTAAAGATTTACCGCAGGGGCTGCTTCCTTGCGCATCTGTCAATGTACCAAGCCAAGATGAAGCGCCGACGTATCCAACCGTGGTACTCCAGGCCCAGACCAATATGAGAAAGTTCGAAAATTGTGTTCTCCTCACACGCGTTGGTGGATTTTATGAACTCTACTTTGAACATGCGGAAGAATTCGGCCCTCTACTTAATCTCAAGGTCGCCCAGAAGAAGACAAATGCTGGACCCGTGTCTATGGTATATCAGTCCTTCAGATAGCCGGCCCACTCTAACTTTCACAGGCGGGTTTCCCATTCTTTCAGCTCGATAGGTTCTTGAAGATACTGGTTCAAGACTTGAATCGTTACGTTGCGATTGCCGAAGAGTTTGCCAATGATGCATCAAGCAAAGTCAAAGCAGGGGGGCTGCTTCATGACCGAAAGGTAGCACGCATTGTTACCCCGGGAACCCTGATTGATGAAAACTTCATCGATCCTTTAACAAATAACTATGTCCTCGCAATCCAGCGCGGCCGCAGTGTTTCGCAGACAGAGCCGAGGGGCGCAGACGAGTTGATTGGCCTGGCATGGTTGGATCTTTCAACCGGTAACTTCTACACACAGTCGACAACGTTGGCATTGTTATCGAGTGCTATCTCGCGAATTGGGCCACGGGAAATCGTACTTGAGAAGGATCAAGAAACCTCGGCAGCTGATGGTTTGCTGGCAGTGCTTAGTGACGATCGCCACGTGATTACATACTGCTCAGTGGGAGAAAGAAAGTCAATGGCTTCGTGGGGACTGATGTTGGAGAGCAAGATGCCTGCCGATATAGCGGCAAGTTTTGCACCAGAAGAAGTTGATGCTGGAAGTCTGCTGTTGGAGTATGTTGGCACTCGCCTACAGGGCTTGAGTCTGAAGCTTCAGCCTCCTATTCAATATCGTTCACAGGAGATCATGGCCATCGACAGAAACAGTCTACGAGGCCTTGAAATAATGGAGAACTATAGGGATGGCACCTATGTTGGGAGCCTGCTTCACGCACTGCGAAAAACAGTCACAAAGAGTGGCTCTCGACTACTGAAAGAGTGGCTTGGTATGTTCTTAACACATAAGAGAAAAGCTTTTCTAATATGTACTAGGTTCTCCCTCGACATCACTTCAAGTGATAAACGACCGGTTAGATCTTGTAGCCCACATACTTGGCGATACAGCTCTCCGAGAACGACTGATGACCCTGCTTCGACGTTGTCACGACTCTCAACGTCTAGTCCAGAAGTTTGCTCTAGGAAGAGGAAATGCAGACGATCTTTTAGCTTTATCAACTACCATATCCGCAACGCAAGAATTGGCGTCAACGATACGAGCGACGCTACAGGATAGGCCAGGGTTCTCAGAATCCTCCCCCCCAGACTCCTTATCACACCTCCTTTCACGCATTGAGCTTGATGGCCCGCTTGCTCTAGCAAACAAAATTAGAAATGCGATTGATGAAGAAGGCGTTGTACAGCAGCATAGAATAGAGGATGAAGAAGCAGGAACGATTATGGAAATGGCGGAACAAATTGCAACATCCGAAGGCTCTACGGACGACATTGCAGCAATAAAGCGAGGCCGAGGCAAGAAAACGACAAAAAGCATACGCGAGCACTATAGTGAGGACACTGAAGTGTGGATCATGAAACCTCTGGCAAGTACAGCGTTGAAGAGGTTGCACACAGACCTGGTGAACCTCGACGAGGAAAAGACAAAATTACATGACAATCTCCAGCGAGAACTTGACGCAACAACCCTCGCGCTTCGTTGGACGCCTGGCTTGGGCCATATATGTCATGTGAAGGGAAAAGATGCCAAACGTATGGCAGAAATGAGAAGTGTCAGCTCTAGCAAAAGCACAAAGTCATTCCACCACCCAGAGTGGACCGATTTGGGCCGAAGGATAGACCAAGTTCGACTTCAGATACGCGCCGAGGAACAGAGGGTTTTCCAGAAGCTTCGTGAAGAGGTTATCAAGACGTTGGTCAAGTTGCGCCGCAACGCCACTGTCCTGGACGAGCTAGATGTCGCCTGCTCGTTTGCGACGCATGCAAATGATCAGGGACTTGTCCGCCCTATTTTGAATAACACTGCCGCCCACAAAGTCATGGGAGGCCGCCACCCCACGGTCCAGGTTGGTCTACAACAGCACGGGCGAACGTTCGTCACGAACGACTGTCTTGTCGGCGACGAAGACCGCCTCTGGATTATAACCGGACCAAACATGGGAGGGAAGAGCACATTTCTTCGTCAGAATGCTTTGATTACGATAATGGCCCAGGTTGGCTCTTTCGTGCCCGCCGAATATGCAGAAATTGGTATTGTAGACCAAATTTTCAGTCGCGTTGGTTCTGCCGATGATTTGTACCGCAACCAATCGACGTTCATGGTAGAGATGATGGAGACAGCGACAATATTGAAGCATGCCACGGAGCGTAGCTTCGTTATAATGGATGAAATTGGCCGCGGAACCACACCAGAAGACGGCATTGCTGTGGCATTTGCATGCCTTCATCACTTATACCACGTCAACAAATGTCGCACATTGTTTGCAACACATTTTCATGCCATAGGGGACATGTCAAGTCACATGGATAAGGTAGGTTATTGGTGCACCGATGTTTCCGAGGATCAATGCGGGGGGTTTAGTTACATGCATAAGTTGAAGAGAGGGGTCAATAGGAGGAGTCATTCATTGAAGGTAGCTAGGTTGGCAGGTTTACCGGAGGCTGCAATTGACATCGCACAGAAGGTGTTGGATGGGGATCTGGAAAGTAATTAGCAAATGCCAAGTAAATTGTAATAGTTATAACAATAGTTGGATGTGTTCACATCATAAATAAGTTGTTGTATGGGTTTTGTCTTCATTGAGATCAGGGTTAAAAAGCAATTTTGATAATCATGTGAGAGTTGTAACAGAAGTAAAAGTTTAACTGACCTCTAAAAACGTAGACTTCGACCGCTGGATTCTACTTTGCCGACTGTTTTGAATGTCACATCAATGAATTGAAATGCGGAACGTGGACTGGTTTGTAAGGCAGTATCAGGCTCGATTCGTGTATCTGAGTAATTCAAACTACGAAAGGCAGAATCTGGCTTAATCGAAGAGACCACCGAAGCCCTCATCACCGGACTCCTCAGCCTCAGACTCCTCCTTCTTCTCCTCGGCGGCAGCGGCAGCAGGGGCATCGGAGGTAGTGGCAACGGCGGCAGAGGCGAACTTCTCTGGGTTGGCGATGCGCTCCTTGAGATCCTCAATCTCGGTCCAGCTGTACTCGGTGGAGACGGCAACAGCAAGAACGTTCTTGTAGCTGTTGACAACAGAGTGCATGACGGAAGGAAGGGTTGGGAAGTTGACGGCGAGCGAAACGCAAGCGATGGTGGTGATGGCGCTGGAGAAAGCCTTGAGGAGCTGCTCCTCGCTGATGTCGAGGACATGTGGCGGGAAGGTGTTGCCGTTGTCGTAAACCTGAGAAATGCCCATTCCGTAGGTGAACGGAGAGATGTTAAGCATGTTCAGGAGGGTAGCCTCGGAGGCTCCGACCTTGGTACCGGCCTCAACGAGCTTGAGATCAGCGGTAATTTCGATCGTACCACGGGCAATCTTGGTTGGAACACCAAGAGCCTGGAAGAAAGAGGTCTTTCCGGGCTCCATTCCGGTGTTACCGGCTGGGACGAAGACCTGGCTGGAGGTTAGGAGATGTACTTCAGCAAATAAGAAGTTCATTTAACATACGTCATCTGGTGCAACAGCGCCAGCTCTGGCTGGGGCGGCAACCTTGTTGGCAAGGATCTTGTCGCGAATCTCCTTCAAGTCGGCGTTGGTGAAGACGAATCCAATGTTGCCCTTGACGAATGGAAGAAGGCGCTCCCACTCTGGAGAGTCACCCACGAACCCCTTGATGGCACGGCGGACCATGGTGTTCTTTCCCATGAGGACAACACCCTCTCCGCGGAGAGACTGTCTGATCTCGTGCATCTGCTGGGAGCTGACATTGTCGACGGAGACAATGAAGATGCTGCGATACTCCTCGAGAAGGCCCTTCAGCTTATCGAAATAGCCGGCCTTGTTTGCGGTCCTGCCCCCCATATCTTCTTAGTGTGAAGGTAGGATGTTTAAGGGTCAAGATATAATTGAATTGAAATAATGCGCCCGGAAATTGGACTGCTTGTATGTTGATGATATCGTAAAAGAAGTCCTCGGCAAATATTTTTGGGTTTGTGGTACTCTAGGGTTTCCATTCGGTTAGCACACAAGAACTAATTCATGCCCCAGGCCACAACGCTAGGGTAGACTTCAGGAGCTCTCTTCGAAAATCCTTATCTTATCTTAGTTTGGAGGGGAAAAAGCATCTCAGCGCCAATATTAAGTGACTAACTAGCTTTGTAACAGAACCGAGGCAGCCGGGGCGTCATTGGGATCTTTTCGTGGACGGTTTGTGAAGGGCAAAATACTCCACACATCGCGCTTTATACATATTGATTTCCACTACCAAAACCTACCACACGTCAAGATGTCACACAACTTTGAACCCATCCAAAATGATCTTATTTTGCGGGCCGCCCGGGGTATATATCATTCATTCATTGCATCCACTTCCCCATATGATGCGAGCCATAGACTAACCCATCCAAGGAGAGGAAGTGGAACGAGCACCTGCGTGGGTGATGCGTCAAGGTAAACATATGGTGACCCAAACCAAACTATCTAACTCAGCATGCTCACACTTCAATAGCTGGGAGATATTTGCCGGAATATCATGAAGCCAAAGGTGGGAACGACTTCTTTGAGTGCTGTCGGTCACCAGATATCGCCTCGACTCTTACCTTGCAACCGATTGAGCGCTTTCCTGGCCTCATTGACGCCGCCATAATATTTTCTGACATCCTTGTCATTCCACAGGCTATGGGCATGACTGTTGAAATGATTGACAAGAAAGGACCTCATTTCCCTGAGCCGCTCACGTCGCCAACCGATGGCCAGTATGAAACAGTCATGAAAAAGGAAGTGGACGTTGCTAAGGAGCTGGACTACGTCTACAAGGCCATAACCATGACCAGGCACAAGCTGAAAGGCCGCGTTCCGCTAATTGGCTTTTGCGGGGCGCCATGGACTCTTCTCTGCTACATGGTAGAGGGTGGCGGCAGCAAGCTCTTCATTGAAACAAAGACTTGGGTATTTAGACACTCGCAAGCAAGCAAGGACCTTCTCCAAAAGATTGCCGAGGTTTGCGTTGAACATCTTGCTCTTCAAGTCAAAGCAGGCGCACAGGTACTATCCTCGAAATTTCTTCCGTGACAATGACAATACTAACGCTCCATTAGATGGTCCAAGTTTTTGATTCTTGGGCAGCCGAGCTTTCTCCAGCTTCGTTCAAACAGTTTTCTCAGCCATATTTGGCTTATATCTCAGCAAATTTACCTAAAAGACTCGCAGAGATGCAGCTCGACCCTGTTCCGATGATAGTCTTTGCCAAAGGCGCTTGGCATGCCCTTGACGCTCTTTGTGACCTGGGCTACGACGTTGTTGGACTAGACTGGTTGCAAGATCCGGCCGCGGCCGTCAAAATTAGAGGTGATAGGTCTGTTGTCTTTCAAGGCAATGCTGACCCAGGGATTCTTTACGGTACGAAGGATGCGATTACGGGTGCAGTTACGGAAATGGTTGATGGATTTTATGGTGGTGGGAAAAAGGGATGGATCGCTAATTTGGGTCATGGTAAGCCGCTATTATATATTCCATGCTTTGAAGTACTAACAAATGTGTAGGAATCACGCCAAAGGTGAATCCGGACGACCTCAAGTTCTATTTTGAGGAAATCCGTCGATTGACGACCAGCTAGAAAGTAGAACATAAATAACTCGTGTCAATATAGATGATATATCTACCAATTTCAGTGTGATCCCTAAAATTACTGTGATACATTAATCTATAAGTCCTATATCCTTACACGATATTCTCGAGCTCTTCGCTCCCTTTCTTGGCGTAGTGCGTCAACAACGACTGCTTCTATTCTTTCCGCAACCAGGTTACCCTCCGTTCGCGCAATAATGCCTAGAATCCATTGTAACCTGCCGCTGCTAACCGACCCCTTCTCTATGATATTCCCCTCGATGCCAATATCAGTTAATACACGAATAATGAGCCTTGATATGGGGACTTTGTGTTGGTTTAAGTACCGAATGCACCACGCGACATTCCTGAGTGCAACTCTGTTTGAGATGAAGTCGACCTGCGAGAATTCGAAAGCCATCTTCTCCACTAAGCGTATTCTCGCCCAGTTTGTATGTGTTTCCTTCCAGATCCGAAATCCCCCCAATAGGTCAAATATAGCCCTTGGATTGCACGATGGGTCATGAATCATCGCAATTGCAAGACCCGGAAATTTTTCGAGAGGAATTTCCTGTGTTCTCGGGCGATGTCTTGAATAGAGCCGCTGCAATTTCGCCGCGTGGCGCAAATTACTGGTATATAGTGCCGCCATTTCATCCCTGAGTACCGGTGCATTAAGGTAGACTTTGGCATTCTCGAGGCGTTTTAAACAGTAGTACACACTGGCACTTTCACCACGGATGCGGCGTAAAATTCGGAAATAAAAGGCGACTTTCTCGTCCCAACATATTGCCTGTTGTTTTAAAGCCAAGCATAAATGAATAATAGAATCGTGAGGCCTGTTTGGACGTAGAAACGAAGCCTTAAACGCAGCATGCGCTTTCACCATTGACGTACTAGGCGTCGTGCCTGCCCAATATTCAAACAATATATCGCATAGGACATGTTGACGTAACCGCGGAAGGGTAATTATTGTTCTGTTACCGTGATATTCAGCCCGAATTATCATGCACGCCCGTACTAGCAAATCTTCGGACGCTAAAGGTCCACGCGCTATGAGCTTGAGCAATGTCGTCCGCAGCTCCTCTCCTTCTCGTACTAGATTTCGTATGGACTTACTACTTCCAGAGAAGATGACACTATTTGCATAAACCGTGGATAGTTGGACCAGATGGCATATTTCCTCCTTTGCTTGCTCTTCAGGCGCATACAACCCGAAGGTTTCCATAAGGGCTCCAACTATGTCTTTCAAGCCGTACATGTTCAAGAACACCTTTCTAGGCGGCGAGTATTTTGCTTTGGCGGTTTTTGTAGATTGGGATATTTCTTCGTGGTGCGAGGCTCTTGTATCAGGCGAGAAAAGTGAGCCCCCAATTGCATAAATCTCTTTTTTAAGCTCGTGCTTTTGTTTATCGGTGATGGTCCGAAGAATATCTGATATGAGAGCGCCGGACATATGTACCGGGAGGCGGGGCAGATTGGTGAGCAATAATCGTAAGACCTCTGGCTCAATTTCAGCTGGTCGAAGTACCTTGCATGCCATGATGCCTCCCCATATCGCCTGGTAAAATGAGATACAGAGAGCATGTTCTATGTCCTTGCTAACGGTATTGTCTCGAATGAGGCAGGGCACTTCATGTATACTTCCGGCTAGGACAGCTGCAGAAACTTGCCCTAAGGACACACTCTGCTTGAATGTTTGACAAAATGTCCCACAGATATCTGAGAAACCAATGGATGTCGTTTTGGCGCGCATGCGGTCACGAAACCACTCCAAGTCTTCCGCAGCATTTGATTGTAAGGCGGGGGCGAGGCCTTCGTTGCTTTCCAGATGATTCTGGTTTGGTTTATTGGCTGTCGATTGATCTAGATCCATTAACCAAGATGGTAGTTGATCCGTGGCAGCTCGTTCTGGCGGTTTATGCGGCGCCTCCCACTGCCAAATGTTGTTCTCTTTGGCGCCCCTGAATCCCCACAAAGCCGCGAAATCATGGGCGGGTGGCCGAACGGCCTCTGAAAAGTGAGCCATACGGCGTTTGCCTAAACGCCGCCTGCACTCCATGGGGCCGGGTACCGATGTCCCATGGCGTCTCGAGGGTCTCGAAAGAAGACATAAGCGCTGAAATGCCCATGCCAGGGTTGTGTCGGTGATCCATATCTCGTCCGATGGGACTCGTAGCTTTCGCTTCACTGCTGTGCAGCAGGATGTCCGCCCCAGCAACATATAGTTGAACCAGATCTTACAAGGTCATTGCATACGAACCAATTGGCGAGGAATCTATGTTGTTTCGAGAGGGCGGATTGGAACGTTCAATTCGAGCCACAGAGCCAAGGCCAGCGCGTAACAGTATAGCAGGAAGTGGCATCCGATGCAGCAAGTCGAGGTTCAGCTCGTCGCTTTTAATTGATAATGGATACTGCGTTTCTGTCGTCGTGGGGTGGCTCGCTGAAAGAGGGATGTTGTCGGAGGTCGAAGATGAAGAAGTAACGACGACCGATTTCAGCCAATCATAGTGTGGCTGGCGCTAAATCGCGTGGACTTGCCCAAACCACGATTTTACTTATCGTCAAAAATAAATGTAGATAGGTGGTGCTCACAACGAGTAATTATACTTCCGGTTTTACGTCAAGTTTTGAAAACCCACGGCCCTCGTTAAATTCGAAATATGTACGCTGCATACCAGTGTGTTGAAGTTGTCGGGGAGTTTGTTATTGGTGCAAGTGCTCACACATTGCAAACATTCAATCTCTGCAATGGGTCTCAGATTTCATCATGGGCATGCCCAGACCAACTGAATAAAACTGCCCTAGCCACTCAATCCGAACCTACAAACGATGAAGATGGGTCACAGGGCTCCAGTATCCCTTCAATAGAAGCTACAGGATCAGATTCCAATCAGCCAGCCAAAAGGAGAAAACTATCGGATCCGAGCAACGAGGAATCCTCTTCCGTTAGCAGGGCACCAAAAGGCGAGAAACCAAGAGCATGCTCGCAGAGAACAACTACAAAGACCTCCATATATCCTAATATTGTTGCATTGACGTCATCAAACGATGGAAAATATGTAATAATAGTAACGGGAGAGGATAAGACAATTCGAGTCCTTCAGCACGATAGCGGCCATCTCCAACAAATATCTGTGAGGTAAGCTCTCTAGTTTGTTGAAGTTAAGGCTCGGGGCTTATTCATTTTCAGGTCCATGCCAAAAAGGCCTTGCGCTGTTACTCTATCGCCATCCGGCTCTGCGATCATTTGTGCGGACAAATTTGGAGATGTCTATTCACTTCCCTTACTTATAGAGTTACCAGAAGGACAGGACGCCACGACAACACCCTTAGTTGAGGATGAGAATTTATCCGAAAAACCCAAGCAATTTGTGTCCTCCGCGAATGATCTTACAGTTCACTCTGCACGGAACCGCAGAGCACTCCAGAACCAGCTGAAGCAGAATCTAGCCAAGGCAGACAAGGCCGAAGCCAATTTCGGACAACAGTTATTACTTGGACATGTTTCAATGTTGACAGATATCGCACTCGTTGAGGAATGTGGACGCAATTATATTATCACTGCTGATAGGGATGAACATATACGTGTTTCTCGAGGAATTCCGCAATCGCATATAATCGAAGCCTATTGTCTGGGGCACAGCGAGTTTGTGAGCAGGCTATGTCTTCCAAAATCCGCTCGCCGCCTCCTGATCTCAGGTGGAGGTGACGATGATTTATTTGTTTGGGATTGGCTTTCGGGGGATCTGCTCCAAAAGGTAAATATATCATCCCATGTGGAGCTTATACTACGCGGATCCTCTGGCGAAGGGCGTGGCATTGGTATTGCGGCCAATGATGACTCCCACTTGCCGAAGGTCATAGTCTCGGGAATAAAGCATCTGGAGCAAGAGCCAAACAGCAATTCTGGCAGTGTTGTTGTAATGTGTGAGGGGTAAGTTTTGATTGCGTGTAGCTGACTTGAATGCCTTGTGTCTAATTGGTTATAGTGTCCCAGGGTTGTTCTTCTTCGCATTATCCCCGGCTGGCATCCTTTCGCATTATCAAACTTTGCCTCTCAACGGAAATCCTTTGGCCATGGCTACAAGCCTACAAAACAATACTTTGATAGTTTCGGTTGACCTGTGGCATTGTCCCGGTTCGGTAGTTCAACTCAGAGACGTGGAAACGACTGGGGCGGAAGAGCCCTTGAAGGTCATCAAATCCGATGGCAAGGATTGGAATGCGGTGACTTCCCACTTTGGAAAGGTTGATATTACCGGTGTTGATCACCAAACAATGCCGGCGGCAAATGTTGACTGGTGGAATGTTCTCTACAACCTGGGAAACCTGCGGAAGCGTGCAGGATGGGAATAAGCAAATACGCACAATTTCAATTCGTAGACTTATAGACCAAGGTGCAATACCAAAGCTAATTGTTAACTGGTTCATGCCTACTAATCTTCATGATTTGTCTATATCTCTAAACGCCTATTACAATGAAACGCAGAATCAATGCTGGGGAGCGAGGGGAATAACTCGCTATCCAGCTAAAACCGCTGAGTTAAATGAGGAACCGTATCCACGCTTAGAAGCGACCAGCCATTGCTCGAATGCAATATTCAGAGCCAATCACAATGTGCCCATAAAGTAAGCCCTGTAGAACTTAAGGGGAAACGTCATTGCTGTGATTCCCTATCCGCCGGTTCTATAAGTGGTTTAGTTTTCGATTACTGAGATGCACATTGGACCCTTTCAGCACCAGCAGGGTGTCCGTCCTCATCATCGTCATCCATCATGCCATGGCCAGCAGCTCGTGCTTGCTGGCTCGCATCTACATCCTCCAAATCAACTGCCTCTGTCATGGTCTCTGCAGGTGGCAAGACCGGCTGGACAGTCGGTGGCAGAATAGATTTGAGGGCATCGAAATCAGCGGGGTTGGCGGTCCAATTCTTCTCGGGGAATTTGACGTCGAACTGGATATAAAGATTGCCGAAATCGTGGTGACGATGTGAAGGCATGCCCTGGCCGCGTACCATTTTGACGGAGCCTGCGCAGTTAGTAAGGTTCGACTACTCTGACGTGGGAATCCGCTGCAAGCTTACCTGGGTTTATAACTTCTCCGGGCAAAATATCAACACTGAGCCATCTCTCGTCCAGATGCTCCACGAAGATGTTTCCGCCAGCCAGAGCTGTGACGAGATCGATTTCTGCGGAGTAAAATATATCGTCGCCCTTGCGTTGAAATCTTGCATGCGGCTTCTGTTCGATTTCAAACACAACATCTCCTGGCTGAACGCCTGGTGTTTGGTCACCTTCGCCACGGAACTCGATCTTGTGGCCGCTCTGAACACCTCTGTCAACGTGAACGTGAAGAACCTTCCTTTCTACAACGGTCTTCTTGCCATTGCATTGCTTGCACTTGTCCTTCTCGCGAATGATTTCTCCCTCCCCGTTACAATCTGGGCAGACAGTTTGGAATCGCTGTATCATGGGGCCCATTTGGCGCATCATAGTCTTCATGCCGTGTCCGTCACAGCCAGCACACTTCTTGACAGCACCCTCTTTGCCGCCTCTGCCATCGCACTTGGAGCAAATCACCGATTTCTGCAGTGCCAACTTCGACACTTTGCCCCGGTAAATATCCTCTAGAGATACTTTGTGAACGTGGTGGATGGTGCGGGCTTTCGGTGGCCCACGCTGGCTCATTCCACCGCCGAACATACCACCGCCACCGCCGAAGACACCGCCGCCGCCTCCGAAGAATTGAGAAAAGAGGTCCTCGGCATTCATGCCGCCTCCTCCGCCACCCCCTTCGAGACCCTCCTCTCCATATTGGTCATAGATTTGTCTCTTCTGGGGGTCAGAAAGTATCTCGTAGGCGTGGGAGAGATCTTTGAATTTGTCGGCTGCATCTGGGTTGTGTGCATTCTTATCTGTACGGCAAAGTTAGCTGGTGAAGGTTATTGAGTGGTGAATTTGGCCCTTTACCTGGATGATGTTTTAAGGCTCCAACCTTATATGCCTTCTTCAGTTCCGCCTCGGTGCATGTTGGTGAGACCTAAAGCAAAGTTAGTAGTGGCTCCAGAGTCCGATGTGGAAGACTTGCATTAAGCAGATCGTAAAACTTGGTATCTTTCGCCATGTTGGTTCGGTGAGACCGTAGTCACAATAAGGTCGGATATATCGGGTGAAGGCGAGGTATTGAAGCGCAAACAGCGATGGCGGTACAGTCGATTGGCACGAGCGATCCAGGTGTGGTGTCCGGCGCGCAAGGCTATGGGCTAAGATGGTTGAACGAGCTGGTGTTTAATGTGCTTGATGCACAGCTTATCTTATTATGATGTGTCGATAAACTTTTTATGGCGCCCGGGGAGTTCGAATATGGATAGAAGGGCTTATTGAGCACTCAAAGATTTGGGGATGTTTTTTTGAAGAGGGGCGTTTGTTGGTGGGGGGGGAGGGGAGAGGATGAAGGTGGAATAAAATGAATGTCGAGGCTGAAAAAGGCTCCGAGTGAAAAGGTGGAGGAGACTAAGCGCAACTTGAGTTGGATTTCTCACTCAAAGGGCACTTTCGATGGTCAAAGCTAAGCCTAATGGAAATCCAGAGAATCGGATAGACTGTGTGGCGGTGCCGCGCGGGTGGCGGGGCGGAAAAGCTAGGCAAGGGGCGGAACAAATCGGACCGACGCAAAGAAGGAAGGCAAGTCAAGTACGCAAGGAGAGCAGCGACGATGAGAATATGAAGGATATATAGAATATGAAGAGCAAATCTTCATAAAGAGCAATCAGTAGTACTGCATTAGAAATTATAATCTCTATCTATCTCTGAGTCCTGCTGGTAGAGTACTCCGAATTTCCAGTAAATACTATACTATCTGTGACCATTTATCTTCACCTCCTATCCTATCTTATATCCTCCATCGTACCATATGGCCTGTGCTATTCACAGAGGCATCTTGTCAACATTATTATACCCCTGTCGCATCATTTCACCCGATTCATTCGGTGGGAACAAGATATCGAACGCATCCTGGGTAGCACAGAGTCAGCAAGAGTGTGAGAGCATGTTAACTGTCCTCGGACGCTTACCCAGTCAATTTCGGGCATCGAGTATTCCATCTTTGTATTCTCCATTTGAACAGGGTTGGCTTGGCCTGGAACAACCCCCGAGTCACTACTTCCCGCAGGACTCCCATAATTAGGAAGTGCCCAAAGAGCCTCGCCGTTGGAAACCCCAGCAAAAACAACATCAGGAACAGGCACTTTGCCGATCGAAGCGGGTTCTGTGCCCACTGCATCCCCATGCTGTGCACTGACGGACGATGCGCCCGAATTTATATTCCTATCAACTCGCCGTGGTGGCCGTTGTCCAACGTGCTTGAGCATTGCCGGTGATGCACGCATCTTGCGGAACTGTTGATACACCGTAGTCTTCTCTTGTAGTTCGCATAGAACCTTGCGAGCTTTCGCCTCCCGCGGCTCAGCAGGGTCGGTTTCGAAAACGTAGTCCAGGCAATGCCAAATGCGGTCTAGGTTCTCGCCATGGGAGAAGAAGTGGCTATCCAAAAGTAGCAAAAATGCTGAATGGTACTGGTTAAACGCTCCTCCATACCAAGCCCAAGGATGCACATCAGGCACACTGTCGATCCACATGGCATTCTCGACGGTATTTGTTGCCGCAGATATCAGCATTTTGCGTAGCCGTGGAGGCATCATGCTCTGGACAGAGTTATGATAAGGGTGTAGTACCATGACAGTTAGGCGCCCCAATAGAAGGTTTTTAACCATTTTGGCAAACCTTTGAAAGGGTACGCGCTCGTCAATGAGATGGTCGTATTTCTCAGCTAAGTGCCGCCGGAAAGCTTCGATTTTGCCAAGAAGGTTCGTTAATGTTGACTTGCGAGACTCGACGCGAGGCCTTTCACTCCAGATAAGTCTCATCATCTCATTGATCTCGAACCTCATCGTCGTAAATGTTGCATCCACCCAGCGGTCTACACCAGTCACAGGCTTACCGTCAGCGTGTAGATCTACATCATCAACATTAATCGGCAACCTAGTATCGAAGTCACCTCTACGTATCGATGGTCTTGGTCCTTGGGCCTCGCATGTTCTGATATCTAAGAAGCACAACTGATACCAGATCAGTCGTCGAACTTGGGTCTCGATGGGGTTCAACCCATATGTCTCGCCATCTCGGTGGAGGCCCATGCATTCAGCCATACGGATTGCTGCTCCGACTAAAACCGAGTGCGCTCGTGATGTTTCCGCACGACACAGTGGGATCTGATGCGGTTAGATAGAAATTAGGAACTGACACGTCCATGTACTCACAAGATACATAACAAATGCCTGCAAGGTTTCGACCTTCGTAGTGCGTAGAAAGTGGGACTTGCTAAGAGCTGTCTCTGTGCCCGACTTGAAGTTATCGATTAACCGGTCCTTAGGCACACCGAAATCTCTCAAAATAACCATTTCGCTCATACTGACCGCCCCAGAGAACATTGCAGCAAACACGATTGCCTGCACCGAAGTAGGAGGTTCGATTCCAAGCGAAATATCTTCCCAAAAGTTCTCATATTCCTTCTCGAAGCTGGGATAGTGGAGCAATTGCGCGACAGGGTGAACAACTGTAAAATATTGTTTAACCAAGCGATCAGCTGCTAGCCGCGTAGGCAGGTAGTCAATGAGAGAAGAGCCATTGCCAGCATGACCAAAAACAAACCCCGAAGCTGGCGCAATGTATGCTGGACTAGGCATCAGGTATTGGTAGGTTTGGACGCCTGATGGGGTAGTATTGATATTGTCTGGCGAGAGAGGCGGCTTCGACGTATCATACAGGGAATACGCTAGTTCCTGAGCGAGGCGCGGTCGAAAGAAGCCTCCAATTCTCTCTGTAATTCTCATCCTGCCTATTTGAATACCAAGATCGAGGAGATCATCGTCGGCGTCATCCTCGTATACGGCATCCACAACGGCGAGCGGAGTTGGTTCTAGGTCTTTTTCATCTTCTGCTTGTGGCAAGTTTTCATCCTTTATATCGGCTGGATTGCCTTTAATATGTGGCAAGGTAGCATCTGAAGCCGGTTGCTGAGCCCCCTTCCCAAGCAAGCTCTCCAAGGATCCGACTTGGTCTTTTATCTCCGTTAATTTTAGCCGGCTGGCTTGGTCGAGTGCCGGAGCCAGAAATATGCAGTCTCGGTGACCTTTGGTACAGTTCACGCACGGATGGGATTTATCACATTTGAGCTTCCTTCGGCGGCACTCCAAACAAGATGTAATCATGCGGTTCCGCCGCCTAACACGAGTTTCCGGGAGAACAGCAGCTACAGGGCTAAGACTAGGACCACCTGTAGAGTTGGAACTAAGCGCCTGGAGACTTGCTGTTCCATCCGCAGGAGAGGGATGGCCCGCTAGCTGATTATCGGGTGGACCATTTTGCCACGGAGGATATGGATCCATATCCAGAATGGGATTGTGAATGGTTTAATCGTTGGAGTATCAAAACGAGATGGGCGCATTGAAGGGTACCAAAGAGGTATGGTGTATGGACGCGCTAACAAGTTTAAGCTAGCATTTGCTTGGTTGAAATAGAGTTGGTTTCGTATCAAAGCCCTGAAATAAGGCTGCGTGCGAAAATAGACTTTGGTTCATTGATGTTGGATTGGGATCATATAGCACGCACAAGAGGCGCTGTTACGCCCGTAAGCATCACGGAAACGAGGCGTTGTTAATTCACGAATATTAGTCAGCAGCCAATAAGAACCGCCAAAAGTTAATTTGAAAATGTTTATACAGTATTTATGACATTCGATATTCCCAGATAAACATTATTCGTATGCGTCTGCTCCCAAATCATTACAGCCTGAGACTACATTTAGGAGGAAGTCCAAAGTCTAGAGATAGAGAGCGCTTCTTAAAAGACTAGTTTGCATTCTGTCCGCCATGGCAAGACATCATTCATCTTCCATCGGACGGACTTTGGTTTTGGACCTTTCCAACGCCACCTTCAACTTATCGGTAACCTCCCTTTTTCTTGAGAAGGACCATTTGATAGTTGATTTATCTTCTTCCGTGAACCCCTCAAGTTTCTTTCGTGGCGGTGTCGACTGATTTTGCGATCGTGTAGACGATGATAATGACATATGTAGGGCGCGGGACCCCTTGTGAGTGCCGTCTGGCGTGAATGGACGTCCAGACTTGGCGAAAGCCGTACTATGGCGCTGTACCGACTTTGTTGGGCTCGCGAATGGAGAGCCTTCGGGGCTATTGCGGTCATTGCTGGTAACCGAGCTGAATCGCAACCTCCGCATTTGATTCTCGATGACATCCACATCACCACTGCGCTTCTCTGCCATCGCTGTCATCTTCACAATCGTCCTCATAACGGCCTCGGTAGTCGGACCCGGGCCCGATTTCCCACCAGAGCCAGAAAAGGATGATATATTAGCTCTAAGAAGAATGAGTTCCTCTTCGGCGTCACCAAGGAGCTTCTGGAAATTCGCCAAATATTTCCGAAGGTCATGTTGTTGTGCGATTTGTTCAGCTGTCAATGGTTGAGACTTGTTTATGTTTGTATGATCTTGATCGCGGCTCGAAGTGATAACTATCAGGGCGTCCTCGGTGCGAGTTCGTAACTTAACTAATTCCTTGACGAAATTGGAACAAAGTTGGAGCTTGTTCTCAACATCCTTAATACAGCCTTGTTGAAGCTCCCTCGACAAATCTTTCTCGATGATGCTAGATAAATTTTCGATTTCTCCGAGGCACCATGTCTCATCTCCTTCCAAGTCGGCTCTTTCTCGACCGGCGTCTTTGTAGTGCTCAGTATGCCCCTTGGTGAAACTTCTCACTGTGTGTGAGTTTACACCCAGTGTGTCTATCATGGAATTAATATCACGGTAGACAGCTTCAACTTGGAAGGGTATGCTGTCTTTGTCTGCGCCGCCAACGTAGTCCTGATGCGCAACGAACTCATCAAGCCTCGTTGTGCCCTCTACGTCTCTGCTTAGAAAGTCTTGCATCCTGTCATCTTCGATGTCTACCAAGGCTTGGGATTCTTCAGCTTCTTTCTTCCTGGACGCTTCCATGCGTCGTCTCGCTTCTTCTTCTCCGTATTCACCGGCTTTCCCAAAAGCATTGCTAGAGATGGGCGCCGCACGGGCACCCAAAAGATTTGATGCTGCAATAGGGGCACTAACTGACCGAGATGCATCTGGCCTACCAAGGAGCCGGGTTGGGACAGACGAACGAATAGGGCTTGGCGATCGTGGACTTCCTGGCTTAGGTGGCGCCAAAACAGGAGTATTGCGGTTTCCGATTTCTCCAAAAAGTGACCTAGAAGGTGGTTGGTGGCCACTTAGAGGGCCAGTGGCAAATGGTGCGTTTCCACGATTTGTATAATTGGGCCTGTCAAAAGAACTTTCGGGGGTCAGGCCTGGTGTATTTCCATCGGCATTGGCAATTTCGTTCGCACTGTCTTCACCACTCTTTTCCTCGTCGTCACTATAACTTTGATCCCCGACATCAGAATAATCAGAACCCGGGCCCTCTCCAGGGCTAAACGGTACATGAAGCGGGGGGGTCAGATCTGCTTGGAACGAGAGGTTTTTATTTTGTTGTGGCTTGTCCAGACTGAGTGTCTGGGTAACAGGCGGCTTTGGCACATTGATGAAATCAGGTGGTAGAGGTGCATCAAGTTGACCTTTCGCCGGCGCATGGGCGTCGCCAACCTGTTGGCTCTCTTGGGGAGCAACAACAGAAGGGCGTTCTGCCTTGGCCAGATTGGGTAAATTTTGGCCAACATCGTCACTCGATGGTAAACTTGGCTTCGCATCTGAAATAGATGCAGAAACGGGTGCAGCTTCCTTAGTATGACCAGCAGTGTCTTTCGATTCTATAGCTTCGACTGGACGCCCGAAGCTAAAGCTAGTCGAGCTTGGGATCTGCATATTTGGCGCCGCATTGTTGGTCGGTTTAGGCGCTGGCTCCCCAAGGCCAATAGCTTTTGGTTGTGCCGTCGGGAACTGAAATTTAGGGGCAGTTATGGCGGACCCAGTCCCTGGGAGGCCTTCCTCGGTTTTAATAATTGGTTCCGTAACAGTGGCTTTTGGAACAACAGCTGGCTCCTGCACTAGATCGGTGGTATCATCCATAGTTGCCTCCGGACTAGTAACGACAGGTGATACCTGGGCTTCTCCCAGAGCCTTTCCGAATCCGCCACCAAAGAAGGGGCCACTCCCAGCTTTCTCAGTCCCTTGGCTATCATCCTTGCGAGAGCTATCAGGTTTGAAGGTCGACCCTAAAGTGAAACCCTGGGAACCAAAGGTGCCTTCAAGCGGGGCAGCTGGAGTTCCACCATTAAAGCGGAAGCTGGATGTGTTATCAACTGTCTTCGGGGACAATGAGAAGCTTGTAGAGTCTGATTTAGTTGCAAATATATTTCCCTGATCTTTTTGTGATGTGCCTACAGCCGCGAACCCGCCATTGCTAGCGAATGATGCAAAACCACCAGTAGCAGGGGCGACCGAACCGATGCCTGACCCAAAGACAGAGCCAGATGGCTTTGCATTACCCAGGCCTGGAGTTCCTGCCACTCCAAGACCTGAAGGTTGACCAAACGTGGTTGCTGGCGCTCCTGATCCTGCCGCGCTCCAGGGAGAAGGTCGGCTGCCTGGAAGTGCAGAATTACCAAAAGCAACGCCTCCCGCAACCGGTGATGCCGCGTTCCCAAACGTAGGGGTGCCGAATTTTGGGCCACCAAAAGCCGGTGTGGCTGGCGTGCCAAAGGAAGGTGCTCCAAAGGCAGCTCCAGTTGTAGCTACCGGACCAGAAGACGTGCTAGGCCAACCCGACGGTTTATTAGGTTGACCCCCGAAGGCAGTTCCACTTCCAAAGGACGCAGGTTTGTTTGTGGCGCCAAATGCACTCCCTACATTTGATGGGGAGCCAAATGTCTGGTTAAAACCTGGCACCGAGGGTGCATTTTGGCTGGATGAAAGAGGCTGCATGGCACCACCGGGTTGGGACGCGGCTGCTGCAACCAAACCAGGATATGAAGTTCCTTGACGAACAGATTCTGAATATACGACCCACCACGAAGCCAAAACTCCTTCGTTGTTCAAGACGAGCAAAGCCGGTAGAGGCGTTCGAGACTCATCCATTTCATCACTTGGAATTGGTCTGGGAACACTCTCTCTAGAAGATAAATCTAGAATCGCACCTATGGGCGATGTGTCTTCCATTGCCTCGTTTACAGGCAGCTGTGCTCGCCGAGAATCATCCGACATCTCGGTCATAGTGAAGACATCAGTTACCTTATCAGCGGGCTTGTCTGAAACCAAAGGAACCGCAGATCTTGTGAAGAGCCCAATATCTGTAGACGCTGTGGACGATACAATAATAAGATCTCGAAGGTTCGGAGGGAAGTCTCTAAGGCGTAGCAAGAAATGATAAGGCGGGCTGCGGTTCAAACCAAAGTTTGGTGCTGGATCGGCCAATTTCTGAAAAATATGCTCTGTTGACTTTGGTAGCCGAGTCACAAGATGGAATAGCGAAGTGGGCGCATTGTTGGCGTCAATATTCGACGGATTATGAACCATCATGAAGACGTCATTTTCTAGCCATGTGATAGAAGAGACTGCGAGTAGGATTAGAATCATGCGCTCCAAAAGATTCCATCATTACATACCGTGGTAGCCGGGGTCAACACCTGGCGGCCTAGGAATTTGTGCTTTGGCCACACCTTCGGGGGTCATTTGAAAAGCCGAGCCATCAATAAGGCCGGCAACCAGTTGCTTGCCTTTGGCGCTCCAGGAAATGCAGCTTACACCTTCCTTAAGTATCTGGCCAGTAGCGCCGGATATAAAATTCCTTTCTTTCAAATTGGCTACCATGACTTTGCCGTCCATGGTAACGATGGCCAGGAGTTCACCCTTTTCGGGTGTTGGGTTTGGAACTGCCGCTCGAAGGGGGGCCGAGTTTGTAGACATTTCAAAAGAGGACGCCTGGGACCCGTTCATAAGATTTTGGACCTCGTAGACAGCCAAGCCTCCTCCAACCTCAGCAGACAACACCAGGTACGTTTCGTCGGCTGTAAACGTCACCTGAGAGAGCCTCATGGGCATTGGGAGTGTTAACTGCGCCTGAAATGGGCGTGTATGACTTTCGCCTATGCGTGGTCCTTCGTATGCTTTTCGTATTGACTCTGTCGTCGCTAATATAACACAATCTGGTCCTGCAGCGGCAACAAGCCCTTTTTTCGGAGCGATACTCATGAGGGATGAGGTAGGTGGAGGCAGGTTCGTGCTTGGCCATGGCGACGGAAGCAGCTGTAATTTGGCTTCCCCAGCAATAGCTAAGAAGCCCAATTCCTATTTCGTCAGCATATTTACAAGTCAGAATGACGAGTGCATCCTTTGGTCTCGGCGTACCTCTGTCTGAATATCTAGGAGATCAGGGCCAATTTGGGCCTGCCCCGAGCCAGAGGCTGTCTGGCTGGCATTTCCAAAGTTGAAAGCCATGGTTCGCGCAGGTCGCAAAGTACAACAGAAGTTATCCTATTCCGTGCTTGTATATCGATTGCTTAATGGCAAATTGAGCATTTGGTCGCGATGTGGCGCGGTTTCAAATAGTGCTTCAACGAAAGTCATGGGCCTTTCAAGAATGGTATGTGTATTTCAGCTTGCGACGCGCCCATCAACGTACAGAGGTTTGCTGGGAACGGAACCTCATGGAAATTAAGTGTAAGAAGCCCGTGGTTGATGTAATGTATTTGGCCACGCTGAATGCTAAGTGATTTCTTGATTCGCGGTTGGTCTTACTATCAGTAAACCATAAATATATTTTCACGTGACTAGCTATTTCGTGGAGCTGGTCGCGTCAAGCTGCATGACCTAAGCCGGAATGGGTGAATAGACCAAGGCTACAGCTCACCTCGTCAGCTTCATGACCTTTACAGCTTTCATTCCAACCCCAACACACTGCTTTCGAGAGGACTACAACATTTGACGCTATACCAAGGCCTTCTCTCTGCCTTTTACATTCCGTCGGAGCATTATTCATACACAAGAAGACTCCACGGAGCTTCGTTTGTCACGATGCCTGGATTCGACTTCTCAAACCACACGCGCAATGCTGCCCTACATGCAAGAGGAGTGCCACTTCCAAAAGCAACCAGTACGGGAACCACAATTGTGGGATGCATCTTTGAAGGAGGCGTTGTTGTAAGTCGAACCCTTCGGGCTGAAGCCCTACGACCGACTCTTTGGACACTTCCATGCCATTGGCAAGCACCCTTTCACTTGCTAACGAGAACCTTCATCAGATCGCAGCCGATACAAGAGCAACATCCGGGCCTATAGTTGCGGACAAGGTACGGACAGACCTGAGTAGTGATGCCAATCTCATAACAGTATCTGACACACACCCAAACTAGAATTGCGAAAAGCTCCATTACATCGCACCTCAAATCTGGTGCGCCGGTGCTGGTACGGCAGCTGATACCGAATTTACTACGTCACTTATCTCTTCTCAACTCGAGCTACACTCTCTGTCGACCGGCCGTAAGCCTCGTGTTGTTACATGCATGACGATGCTGAAGCAGCACTTATTCCAGTACCAAGGTCACATCGGAGCGTACTTGGTTGTGGCTGGCGTTGACCCAACTGGTGTTGGTCTGTACACTGTCCATGCACACGGTAGCACAGACAAGCTCCCCTACGTGACCATGGGCAGTGGGTCATTGGCGGCTATGTCTGTATTCGAAACGCAGTGGAAGTCAAAGTTAACCGAGGAGGAAGCGATCGAGCTTGCATCAAATGCCATTCAAGCTGGTATTTTCAACGATTTGGGCTCTGGATCAAATGTTGACGTGGCTGTCATTAAGAAGGATATGACAACGCTCAAGAGGGGTTACATCAAGCCGAACGAGCGGAGTAAGAAGCAAAAGAGCTATGTCTTCAAGCGGGGTACGACTGCAGTGCTCAACGAAAAGATCACCACCAAGGAGGATATCAGCAGATACGTTACTGTCCATGAACTGGAGAGCGCCGATTCTACTATTGCGGAGAAGATGGATTTGGACACGTAAGGTCGTGGATATCACCAAATGTATTATAATGAGAGGGAGACGGGAGGCTAGGAGACTAGGCGTATGTGTTCTACTGGATCCAAGGCATGTAGCGCCTGAATAGGTGTTTTGCTTCAATCTTTTTCGGGGTGGAATTAGTGATGCAGTGATTGCTTCGTAACTCTATTACTTGTCGTAACAAGGGGCTATGCACAATGCAGCAAACATAACCAATCTTGAAAGTTGCCGAGTATACCCCTATTTGATCATGCCATCGTTATTCTAAATTTGAAGAATCATCGTCGTCTTGCTGCACCTGTTGCTGCCGCATCACCACGGTCAGCTAGGGTAACAACCTCTCCAATACCAGCAGCGTCTTGTTCTTCCTCCATCGCTGTGATCTCCTCTCTGCTGTCCCACCATTTCTCTTCGGACATCTCAAATGCTTTGGTCTTGATCTCTTTGCCAGAGAAACCTTCGATTTGCAAGCCACGCTTCGCCAGACTTTCCATAAGCAATTCTTGCCATTCAATCGACGTCCTCACGAAGAATTCGCGTCGAGACTCAAATGGTCGTGGATGGGGCCGTGGGTCATCCACAACTAGGGCGTTGGTTTCTATTTCTTCCTCGACTAATGGCTCAACTGGTGCAGAATCTGTGTCGCCATCAGCTGTAGCCCTGTTGTTTTTCCGCTTCGATTCGCTGTGGAGTGGGTTGTGTTCCTGAGCTGTGGTATCTGCATCCTCGTCTGCAGATTCGCCATCCTCATCATACTCGTCGTCGTCGTCGCTTCCATCTTCATCGTCGCTACTATCTCCATCCTCACTTCCTTGCCAATTCTCCGGCTCACGTCGAAAGATCTCCTTAACGCCATCTAATTTTCCTAGGTCGACTGCGTACATCTCATCGAAGGTGTATTCACGGTCTCCTTTCTCAAAAGTGCCACCATAGATGTACAGCACGTCATTCTGAACTGCAAGCTGGGCGTTAAACCTTGGATGCGGAAACTCTGACGCGTTTTCTTTCACAACTTTGTCAGAACCTTCCTTTTCCTCGGTGGGCGGGTCCCATTCCTTGTCATCTGCGTCCTCATACGGTTTTCCAGCCTCGATCGCTGCTAGATTTCGTAGTAGCTCCTCTTCATTCGCCTGGCCCCTGCCTCGCCTGGTTCCGCGTTCAGCCACCTTGACCTTCTTCGCAGCGCGCGGTTTACGCAACGTAAGAGGGAAGTAGCGGTTACGTTGAATGTTCCAAGCATATAAAGTATTGAAGAACTCGCTATCAATACCTTCTTCGCTCTCCTCCACATCGTGAACGCCACCAAATGCAATGCCTCGGCCTTGGTGGTACGCCATTGTCGCCCCGGCCCGGGGAGGATTCGGCGTATTTGCAGGCTTCTTTCGCCGTTCCCATCGTACACTGGGGGGCGTATTTGGAGCACTACCAGGGGCAGGAGGGACGACGCGCAATAGCCATGAATCGGTGTGGACCAGCGGCTTCAGAACATTTCGTTGGACCTGGCCTCCTCCTTTTGTCTGTTTTCCTGTAACTGTGGCCTTGACCCTGGAGTATCCACCGTAGAGGACGGCGCCGTTTTCATGAGGCAGGAAGCTGAACGACGATCGTGCATCAGGCTTCTGGGAGGCCGGCGGCAAAACCGGATTGTGCCAAGTAAAGCTTTGAGTATCATAAAGCCAGAGATCAGCTAGATACTTGGTTTGCTGAGACGTATCCTGGAAGCCTCCAAACAAAATGACATAGTTCTTGTAGAACGTCATACGATGCCCGCTTCTTGCAGGTGGGCCTTTACCTTTTGGCGACTCCAGCCTCGTCCATTCACGCGTAGACGGTTCCAGCCTATAAAAATCATTATAGTGGTAAAACGTCGCCTGCTTTGGGGAGGAGAATTCTCCGCCAAATAGATAAACTCCACCGGCGTTGCCGCCTCGACACCACGCATGACCCGATCTGGGAAGAGGGGTGTTCAGAGACGTCACAATCCTCCACTCATCTCGATCCGTGAGATATACATGAAGATCGTTGAAAAACGTAGCTAAGGCACCATTGAAATATTCGCCACCGAACAGAAATAGTTCGTTGGTATTCGCCGGCGATGGAATGATGGTGGCGGCAGCCCGTGATCTGGGCGGCTCACAAGCTGTCTCAGAGACCTTGTGAAATTGCTCTTGTTGCCTGGTGTACTCAGCGAGCACAGCGTCCAAATCTATATCCTCGGCGTCACTCTCATTGGCCTTGGCATTCTTCGCCTTTTCTTTCTTCTGGCCCTTCTTAACCTGCTTCTTTTTTTTCTCCTCTAATTTGGCTTTCTTCCCGTCAGATTTGGCCTTCTTGTCCTTAGCCATGCTTCCAAAATTTTGATTATTTACCTCCCACGGTTTCTCAGCCTCGAGTCGGTAGTGAGGCTAATATATTGCGTTAGGGCTTTTGACGCGGGACGTTGTCAAATCCTTCAAGGTTAAGCGTTAGACTATGCGGGCTAGTAGTGCGAACTGGACAGGGGGGCGAAGGTGGATGAACAACGGAAGGAAACTCATATGCGGGCCATCTCCCCCAGGTACTGTAGAGGAACGATGGGAGGTGCAGGGCAGTATATAATAATATAAATAATAATATAAGAAGTAATAATATTCTACTATGAGTGAGTGCTGATGAAGCTGCGGGTTACCATACCAACCTTTCTTCCAAACATCACAAAATCAGACCAAATGGTCGCCCCGCCAAAACCCCGGGTTTTGTACATCTGTACTCTGCTCCAACACCAAATCCAAACATCCACCTCCAGTTTCTATCCCTATCAAAACCTCCATTGTATCAACAGTCAGCATATACGTAATAGGGTTACTGTGACAAGAGGGGCACAACTTCTTTTGGCACCTTAGTATTAACACACGCTACACTTCCTGCTCAAGAAGAGTAAGTTGCAACGACACATAAACATGGCTGCTAGACTTATCGAGAGCAGATCTCATATTGTTCCGGGTGAGTTCTCCATTATATAGCAGTCAAACCACCTACCTTATCCAATTAACTAACAGTCCTAGGCAAGCTGAAAATAACGGAGCTGTTCTTCGATGTTCCCCTGAACTACTCAAGCAGCTCTTCTTCTGAGACCATACGTCTATTTGGGAGAAGTGTTACCAAACACGAACCAACAATTGCTGCTTTGAGTGACGAAGAACTTCGCAAGAAGTCGCAAAAACCATGGTTTGTCTATCTCCAAGGTGGTCCCGGCTTTGGATGCAGCGCCCCTCAATCGATGGCGGTGACAAATCTTGTCCTCGAGCAAGGATATCAGATGCTCTATCTGGACCAGCGAGGCACCGGGCTCAGTTCCACCATCACTGCTGCTACCCTCGCCACAAAGGGAGACTCGCACCAACAAGCAGATTATCTGAAAGCATTCAGGGCTGACAGCATCGTCCAAGATTGTGAAGCAGTGCGCAAGAACCTCACTGCTGATTATCCTCCTGAGCTAAAAAAATGGTCTATCTTTGGCCAGAGTTTTGGTGGGTTCTGTGCTGTTACCTATCTTTCACAGTTTCCACAAGGGCTGAGGGAGGTTTTTACTTCCGGTGGTATTCCACCCGTCGGAAAATCACCAGAAGAGGTCTACAAAGCAACCTTCGCTCAGGTAATCAAGCGAAACCAGGCGTATTATCAAAAATTCCCAGACGATATTGAGGCCGTACACGACCTGGCAATATATATTAAGTCTCAGAATGGGCTAAGCCTACCAGGGGGTGGCACCTTAACTGTCCGAAGATTCTTGATGCTTGGACTGCTCCTCGGTGGCCATGGTGGTGTGGATACCCTCCACGGCATCATTATGCGCATGCGGTCGGATCTTTCACAGTTCACCTTCTTCACTCGCCCAACTCTATCAATCGTTGAAAGCCTCGTTGGATTCGATGACAACATTATCTATGCTATCCTTCACGAGTCGATCTATTGCGAAGGTCGGGCTTCAGACTGGGCCGCTTACCGTGTGGGACAGTCTCTCGCTGAGTATCACTGGATGTCCTCCACACCGTCAAGCCCCGCAACAGTCCGCCAAAATCCACTCCATTTCTCAGGCGAGATGATCTATCCCTTCACATTTGAGACGTACCCAGAGCTTGCAAAGCTAAAGGATGTTGCGCAGCTCATCGCCGACTATGATAGCTGGCCAGTTTTATACGATGAATGGCAGTTGGCTCGGAATGAGGTACCGGTTTATGCGGCGACGTTCGTCGACGACATGTATGTCGACTTCAGGCTTGTTCAAGAAACAGTGGCGAAGATCAAGAACTGCAAACAGTTTATCACAAACACCATGTACCACGATGCTATAAGAAGCAAACCCGAGGAGGTGGTGAAGGCTTTGTTTGCACTGAGAAACGACAACATAGATTAGAGACACTGAGAAACGGCCACACAGATTAGGGACATCATTGTTGATGCTACAGCTCTAAATTGGATTTTTATTCATGGCCAACCATAATTTCCGAATGCTTATTGAAGCATTCAGCTGACCAAATCTTTGCCAAAATCAATCAATCGCAAACGTCTCGCATCCTTTGGATGAAACTGTGCCACCCTAGACCTGACCAAGAATCTTGCTGCCGCACTTTCTCTATCCAGTTCCACGTACCCGCCATTCATCCCGCCATCTGCCTCCACCAAATTATTTAGCAGCTGCTCTGTAAGTTCTCGCATCTCTGCCGCCGCCGCCGCCGTCTCATTCCATGGTTCTTGGGCTCGTCGTTCTCGTTCCGGCTGTTGCTTCCAGATCTCGTCAATACGCTGCTGGCGTCCAACTTCACTCAGCGGACCCTTCGTCTTTCTGGCCTTTCCCTGCGCATTGAAGCCAGCCCCTAGGTTTGCTTCATCAACGTCGAGCAGTTCGCCTACAACAGGACCACCCAGCTCCTCGGCCGCAAGCATTACAGCCAAGTGATAGTCGATGAATTCGTTGAATGACTTAACGAGCGTAATTGTGTCCATGTCGTAGCGTGCCTTCTTGTTTTTTAGGCCTCGAATCATGTCCTTCGCTACCTGAGCATTCGGTTTCTGCACGTGTTTTTCTGTTGAATCTTTGAGGGCAGATATACGGGTTTGAAGGGCACTCTCGATAAGCCTTCCATCTTCCAAATCAGCTGTCTCCTTCTGCAGCAACTGCTCCACGTGAGAAAGGTCATGCTTGGTGATAATCAGAGCTGATTTTGCCTCGCTGGTTGTGCCGTGTGCTGTCCGGAGCGCAAGAAGTGATGGCAGTGGTGAATCAGGAAGCGGGGTATATGGTTCTGCGGGAGTAAGGGCCTCAAATGCAGACTTTATCTGGCTGATCTGAAGCAATTGAATGCCCTTATTGCTGTCGGGCTCCTCTTGAGTTGGTTTCCCAGCGGCACGAAGCTACTATACGTCAATGCCACGAAATACCCTTGCAGAATTGACACCGAGATACCTTTTTCAGTGCTTCTTCGTGTTCCTTCACCTTCCTCTGGAGATCCTTCAGGGTCCGATCCAATCGCGATACATGGGCGCTGGTTGCGCGAGAGTTGGGTGTGCTCTCCATTTTGCTCATATGTGGATTTACTGTGTGCATAAAAGCCACCAAGGGACACATAAAGCGCGTTGTAACGCGTCTGACCAGGCTCAATGTTAATGCCTCAAAAGTAAGGCAACTATTTATGATAAAGTTCGAAATTTGCTCACGTGATATCCCCCCCCCCCCCCGACTTGTAAAATAACGTGTACTTTCGTTCGAAGTGAAGTACTTGGGTGGTGTAGAGTATATTCACTTGGGGTCCTACTCGGTTCGGACGTGTTTCGAAAAACTCGATCATGCGAGCAGAGAGAGTACTGGGGTTTGTAAATAAGAGTAGGTACTTGTGCCCACACTAGAACCGTGCTGATACCTCAAATCGCTTGGCATATGTATACGGACTGCGTACTTGTGCGGCCCAAAAGTCTGAACAGACTGTGCATCACACGAGTGATTTACACTCTAATTGTCATCTACGATTATTACCAAGAAATATATCCAAAAGAGCGAAATCCTATCGGCTTGAATTGCTGGCATTAATCCTCAGCTATATGCAGACTTTTGGGCAGTGCTATAAATCTACTTGGAGCCACCTTCATGGCCTGCCTGATGTGGATCAACTTTTCCGTGGGCAAATTCTATATCGCAAGTCAGTTGATATTGAGCTGATGGGGATGGGTACGACAAAACGCACCATGAGTGCCAACGCGCTTATCTTTTCCTCCATCTGCCTTCAAGCCACCATGCTCGACCGGTTTATACTTTCCACTGCTGCTGGGAACTTCGCCGCTGCCTGTAGTACCGGTTCCGGTGGTACCAGCGTGACCTCCGACCTGGCCAGCCTGATGAGGATCTACTTTACCATGCGCAAATTCTAACCACAATCAGCAAACTGTTTGCGAGTGGACAATATGCCCGGAAGTATGCATTAAAGGAGAAGAGTGTTTAAAATGCTCACGTCCTGTATTCATTCGTTTATCAGGAGTGCCGTCCTCCTTGAGGCCATTATGATGGCTCGGCTTATACGTCGTATCAGTGTTATTCATTCTCTTACCAGGAGTTCCATCTTCCTTAAGACCATGATGATTGCTCGGCCTGTATGTTCCACTTGTGGATGCCATGATTGCAACTGTCTGAAGTATACTGTCTTGTATATCACAACGTTTGTACAGTTACAGGTAGTGGGATTTCATGGGGATATGAACTCTCAGAGGAAAAGTGGTCATTAAGGGCATTTTCATAAGAAATATATATATCACGAAGGCAAATACTACTCCTAATGAGATCACTGCCTAAAGTGCTGAAAGCCTTGTCGGCGTCATTATGATGCCAAAGTAACTTATGAGGCTCTATATCACGTGCCTTTCTCTGCTTCTGTTCGTGGACTAGCTTATTCTTGAAGACGGACCAGCTTCTAGACATCCACGCGTATTATCTACATCTGCACTCACGCGCAATTCCGCTTTTGCGATCTTTTCCACCCTCTTCCTGGCATCTTGACCTTCGTTGTCATCTCTAATTGACGGCAACATATCCTTGGACGTCACTCTAACCTAACGGCTATTTTCGTCAATCGCAACTTTCAGTCCGGTCATCTCAGCATTGGAGGATCTAGAGGTTTGACTTTGGGTCTCTCAATCTGCTTTCTTCACAAAGTACCTGAAACCACTGTTCATCCATCACTCACCTTCACCTTCACCTTCACCTTCACCTGCTCTCCGCCTTCACAGATCCCATCACACACAAGCCTACAGATCCGTCACGGAACCTGGCTGCTTTCCATCATCGCATCCCATTTCTCAACAGATTCCGTCCAAGCACACGCTCTCTCCCTTCACCCGAGCTCCAGCACCAGCACCAGCACGTTTCCTTTCGAGCATCCCCACGGTGTACATAATTCGATCAATACAAGACTAATTACTTCCGACCTCCCTTCCGACCGCATCCTGAGCTATTCAAAGATTAACAAGCAGCAAAATCAATCGATATGTCTGCCTCACCACCCACCCCCATCCAGTCAGCCAAGCGCCCATTAGAAGATCCATCTTCCCCATCTGGCCCCACTGATCAACCAGATGCCAAACGTCCAGCCCTTGACAAAGTTACGAAGGAAGAAACCGATGAGACAGCGGGACAGACAGCCTTGGATGATGAGGCGGGCGATGCTAAGGTTGAGGGTGGCGACTCGACCAATGGTGTTCAAACTGAGTCCAAGGATACACAAGGCGACGTTGTTGTGGGCGATGCGCCAGATGGTACTCGTACTGTTGAAGGTTCTATCCCATCTACAGGAGATCAAGGTTCATCTGGAAATGCACTCCAACACGATGAAAGTTCTTGGATCCACATACGCGCCGTTATATCAAGTGCAGAGGCCGCAACTGTCATAGGTAAAGGAGGAGAGAATGTCACACTTATTCGCAAGATGTCTGGCGCCAAATGTACCGTCAGTGACTATCAAAAAGGCGCCGTAGAGAGAATCCTCACTGTTAGTGGGGTGGTTGACGCGGCAGCAAAGGTATGTTCCCATCCTCTACCAAAATATTATGCTTCTAACTTAGTACTAGGCATTCGGCTTGATTATCCGCACCTTGAATGGCGAGCCACTTGATCAGCCATCAACTCCACAGTCAAGGACATACCCGCTTCGTCTTCTTGTTCCGCATGTTCTTATCGGCTCGATTATTGGGAAGGGTGGCGTCCGAATTAGAGAAATCCAAGAGCAGTCAGGGGCACGACTGAATGCATCGGATGCATGCCTACCTCTTTCGACTGAACGCTCCGTCGTCGTGCTTGGCGTTGCCGATGCCGTTCATATCGCCACTTATTATGTAGCCAGCACACTTTTGGAGCAATTGACTGAACGCTTCGGAGGACCAACAGCATCAGCTTACGCCACTCGTAGCGGAGGCCCAGCAGGAGTAATCCCCGGTGGAATGCAAGTTGTGCCTTATGTTCCGCAGCCTGCTGGGGGTAATTACGGCCACCCGGATAACGTCCGCCACAATGACATCCGATCTCGCCAAACGCCAGCAGCTCAGTACGGACAGCCTTATGCCCAAGGCCCAGGCCCACAGCAAGCCGGCGCGTCGATGCACTACGGCGGTTCCCCCGCTGCTGGGTACGGTGGTGTAGCACCACAGCAACCGCAGCAAGTAGGCCATGGAGGCCCAGCTTCTCACGCCGGACCCCCAGCTCAGCCAATGCAAGGTGTTGTCCCAGGCCAGCCCTTGACGCAGCAAATCTATATCCCCAATGATATGGTTGGAGCTATCATTGGCAAGGGTGGTGCTAAGATTAATGAAATACGCCAACTCAGTGGAAGTGTTATCAAAATTAATGAGCCTCAAGATAACAGCAACGAGAGGCTTGTCACGATCACCGGAACTGCTGAATGCAACCAGATGGCACTGTATATGCTCTACTCCAGATTAGGTAAGGAACACCTTCCATTCTATTGACTGCTATGGAAACTAACATGATAACAGAGAGCGAAAAACACCGTATTTGAGATGTGGCTTAAAATTAAGGACGGGGGAGTGGAAACATTGCTTTATTTTCATTTGGCGCTTCAAACCATGGGGATAGCATATTATCGGGCGAAATGAGAGTCTTTAGTTAACTGGATTGTAGACCATGAGTTTCGCGATCTGTGCCAAGAGACGCTGACCATGCTGGGATATGTCGAAAGTTTTTGAAATCGCGTGACCTGCCTGACTACTTTAAAACGCGATATGTAAACCGTTATTGGATGAATAGATAGATGCGCTTTCCATGAGCACCAGAGGCTGCTGCTGCCTATTCAGAAGACTTATCCATCCATGCTATACGTTTCCACCCAAGGAACCCATCTTTGTTGTTGACTCAGTTGGTTCCCTGATAAGCGAGTGCTGATATAAGTTACCCGCATATTTGCCTCCCGACCTCAACATCAGCCTCATAGCTCGCTCGTGTCCAGCTTCGAAGCAACTGTCGAGCATGTATCACTTCTAGAGTAATAGCCCTCATGGCCATTGCTGAAGTTGCTCATCACCATGCCTCTCGGTATCGAGCGCATAAACGCTCGTCGTCAACAGCCCAATGAGCACATCAACTTCATAAAGCCACTGGATGGTCCGGATAAGGAATTTTCTGAGGACTTTCTCGAGCGCATCGCTGCGAGTTGCAAACCTATAATGCGGTCCAATCATCTTGCCGTGATGTCTCTTGAAGAGCATAAATGCAATCCGGAGTTTCTTGGCCGGAATTTCAACGCGGGCGAGGTTATACAGCTTGTTCTGAAGGCACCATCAGGGCACTGGCTGCCGTTCAAGTTTGTACAAATGGTCATGATGCATGAACTCGCACACTGCAAGCAAATGAACCACTCCAAAGCTTTTTGGAAAGTAAAGGACCAATACTCGACTGAGCTAAAAGCGCTGTGGCAAAAGGGCTACACTGGAGATGGAATGTGGAGTCGTGGTCGAACTCTACTAACTGGGCAATACGATCAAGCAAGCTTGGGGAGCGAGGAAACTTTGCCTGAGCATCTTTGTGGCGGGACTTTCAGATCATCTGGGAAGCGGAAGAGGCCCGCGAAGCCAAAACTCAGCTACAAGGAACGGAAAGAACGAACGATTGCGAAGAAGTTCGGAGTCAACGGCGTCGCTCTAGGCGCGGACGAGGAGACAAAGGCTAAGCTTGAGAATGGGAAAAAGACAGCCAGTAACCCACGTGTCGCTGGCAGTAAACGCGGACGGGAATTGAGAGCCATGGCTGCTCTGTCAAGATTTACTACTACGGCTGAAAACGGTAATCAGGCTAAGGCTGAAGTTGAGCTCGTGCAATCCGGGAGCGAGACTGAAAGTGATTGGGAAACCGGTCTGTCGGGTCCAGAAGAGGCGGTGGATTCTGATGGCAAAAAATTACAGGATGGCAAAGGGAGGACCTTGATTCGAGTTTGTGACGACGAAGATCCCAACGAAATCAATGTGAAGGATGAGATGTCTGAGCTTCGAAGGTTCGGGGTGGCCGACGACAGCAAAAAAACCAACGAATCTCTGGTACCTGTCAGGATGGAAGCCGCAACTAAGTTGTCAATGTCTCAAACTCCAAATGAAGGTACCCATAAATCACCCAAACTGAGTCAAGAGCGGCGAATAAAGCCTTCGATTGGGGTATCCACAGACACTGCATCAAGAACTCCAGCCTGTCCTGTCTGTTCAGCGGAAAACATTGTCGGGTCGGCTACATGCATGGTGTGTGCCAATGTGTTGGATCCGAAAAGGATTCTCGACGTTTGGAAATGCCAGAGCGAGGTTTGTCGGGGAGGTCTATACACGAACGCGGGAGATTATGGTGTTTGTGGACTGTGCGGGGAGAAACCTCGTGACTCGGCCAAGCCACGCACCGCCGTATACTTTCCTGAGGTCCTGTAATATGCAAAAGGAATGATATGATACCATTTTCGCCGAAAGCACATCCACGATTGGAAAGATGCACGAAGGGCGCTCACTGTAAAACGACTCTCGTGTCAGTATCTCCGCGGCCCACGCCATGTGAAGACCTGAATGGTGTTGAAGAGGCGAATTCCCCTATGTCAGAGTACTCAGAGAGGGAATAAATAGATGCTCATCAATGTAATGCTCCTTCTGTAAGGGGCGCGGTTGGCCCAACTGGTGAAAAACAATGGTACCAACAGCGAACAAGAATGGAGTGAGTTGACGCCTGGGCCTGCATGGCCAGCTGGGCTAGGTATAGCTGGATATGTCACATCCCTCTGGTGATCCCATTACCAGAGTCAGGAGCCATCTTCTGGAGTACCAAAATTGGAGCAGTCTTTCCGCCGGGGTTATTGCGAGAAGAGCCCGCACATCCAGAGCCCACATATCCCCGACATCCCTGCCACAAATTCCCTTTTGAAGTACAACGAGGAGGAGGGCCCAATGGAAAAGCCTGGATTGAAGTTCAAGGGGGGGGTGGATGCGGCAATTCATTGCGGGTAAAAGGAACGAATAGACGGGGCAGCCAACGCGCTGGTACGGAGTGCGTGTGGCGAACGATTCAGCTGGAAGGTCACCGACGACCCGGGTACCACAAGAAGGAAATTCCCCACGATTACTGTGCTCGGGAAGGAAGGGTGATATAGCAATACAGTGGATAACTCCGTGCGCATGTACATACATACATGACAATACTGTAGTACGCCGGCGGGCGAAAAGGGAGTCCAGAATCCACAGAATCCAGCGCGCAAGAGCCTCTGCATTTTTGGGGAAAAAGCTGGGCCAATACCTAACAATACCTAATATTGGAGGCAGGCACTCTAACGTCACAACTCGCTTCCGATGACCAATTCGAGCTGGCTGGGCCATCATCGCTTCACGTAGTATGTACACAGAGTTAAGAGTAGAGTAGTATAGTAGTAGAGCAGTAGAGCAGTAGAGTAGTAGAGTAGAGTAGAGTAGAGTACGGGTAGAGTACGGGAAGAGTACAGTAGAGCAGAGTATAGTTTGAGTACAGATAGAATAGAGAAAGAATAGCCGCACTCTAGTTGAGGAAACGCGGAAAGATCCCTCGACCACGAGTGAAATAAGTGGATTTCAACTGCTTGTTCGCTTGGCGGCCAAACGATGGTTACATTTTACTGGGGACAAAGACGACAATGGATCTTCGTGGGTTCCAAAAAACTGCGGATTGACAACTGGGTCAAAACAAAGCGGGGGGGTGTTAAGGAGGGGGGGGGTTGGGGCAGGGGGAGCTGAAGAAACACGGGAGGGTGAAGCTGAGAAAGACGGGAGGGAGAGATGTGCGGAGAGGATCTGGAAGAAGATCGCCGTTGAACATATATGCTGTATGGGTTAGTTTGGACTCATGTGGTTCAATTGGAGGCCTGAGAGATTAACAGTATGGTCTGATTTTTGTTCGCCCTTTTGACCTAGGGGGGGGTTACGGAGAGTTAGGGGGAACTAGGGGGGGCTAGGTGGATTGTGAGATGTGGGAGATGTATGAGATGGCGATCAATAAAATACCAGGGGACTGGGGAACAAGGACCAGGGGATATTGTTGTTGCAGCAGAGGGTACTGGAAGTAGTATAGTTTGGGTTTTAGTAGACATAGTAGACACAGTAGACTACAGTAGACCACAGTAGACTACTCTAGTGGACATCCACTCGTTTCCCGTCGTGGAGGTTGATGAGGGGCGTGCATGGCCTCGTGTTTTGGAAGAGCAGAGGAAGTAGTTAGTAGTATTGGATTTGTACATACATAACTTGCATACGATGTAGAGAGGGGAGGGTAGTAGAGTGGAGGAGGTTGAGTAGAGAGTTACCCGTAAGTAAGTTGAGGAGTAGAGTTAGAGTACGGGAGGAGTGTTGAGGAGTTGAAGAGTTGAGGAGTTGAGAGTGGAGGAGTAGAATGGTAGAATGGTAGAATGGTAGAAGGAGTACATGACCCGGAGTACAGTGCTACGCTACATACATACATATCCATACATATTCTCGGTTCTCTCTATCCCCTCTATTCCCTCACTTCTGTCCTTTTCACTATACAGTTAACTGACTAACAGACTAAATTGACCAAACTGACCTCACCCCTCTCTATTACCTCGGTCATCGGGGCATAGGTCGCCCGTAGATAGCCGTAACGAATATTGTATAGTATTGTGTATTGTGGTGTATTGGTGTTATTGTATTGTGTGTACATACATCCCCCCTTCGAGTACACACATATACACACGTCTAAATACGTACATACGTACATAAATAAATACACATGTATGTACAGTACAGAAAGTACAGCCGTGTTGGCTAACACGCACAGCACAGCACAGCACATGTTGTTCTCCACATATATGCATCTCGATTAATTGATTGAAAAGGGAAATAATGAGAATAGAACAATAAAGGCTGTTTTGGCGCCATACCACACATACCACACATACACACACGAAGCCCAGACCCAATCCGCCAGACCTAGGAATGGTCTGTACCCAGACTATTCCTAGACCATTCCTAGACAATACCAGACCAACTGACCCAACCAATACATACATCAGACTGTACTACACCAGCAGACCTTACACCAGACCAAGCAAGGAACAGGCCCCCGTCACGGATGCGTCTGACGAAGTGCCGGGACGTCAGTCACACGTGGAGATTCAGACTAGCTGGCCATACCGATTGGAGATTGGATGAAGGAGGAGAGGGGCCGACCAACCATATGACAAAAACCGAAAATAAAAGAAGGAAGCCAAGCATCTATAGGTATAAAGGGTAGCATTCATTCATCCAAGTTTGAGTTGCAGTAGGGATAGGAGTAGGGGTAATGAATAGCAGTAGGGATAGTAGGGATAGTAGGGATAGATATCAAGCGAGCGACACCGGGTTAGCTGTAGTAGTGGCTGTAGTAGTAGTTGCTATATCGTATTACTACTTTAGTGCACGGTAATATACTTTCTCTATAGCCACTAGAAAGCGAATATCATGTGAGGGTTCACGTCATGTCAATCATACTCTACTCTTAGTTAATTCTAGTACGCAACTCAACGCTCATTTATAGCGCGCTCACCGTTCTATGGGTACCGACTATCCTGACCATACCGGCCACGGCGGCGGCGACTAAAACTGTATTGTTGACAGAAAAAAAAGCACTGCCCCAGATAAGAACCCCACTACCCACATGCTGTATGTCACTGTACTGTGCTACCAACGGCTACAAAGCTGCAATGTACCACGCTATTCAATATTGCGTACTCTACACCAGGTTATTGTGGCATTTCCCCTCTGTGATGTCGACCAATATACAGACAGAGATATACAATGGTACTGCACCTGGACAATAAAACAGCTGTACTCACACTGTACTCTCGCACTCTTCTGTACATACATGCATTGGCACGTTGGCACGTTGGCGGCCGCTCAATGCTGCAGTATCGACCGAAAAAGCCACACTTAAAACCACCCCAAAACTACCACAAAGCCACCCAAAACCACCCAAACAATCATCCCCCCTCCCCCCCACCACCACCGCTAAATACCACCCAAATACCTACACGTCTACGAAGTTTCCACCCTCCTGTGTGTCTCTCCCCCCCCTGTGTCTCTCCCCCTCGTGTCTCTCCCTCGAATCATTAGACAAGCACAAACACAAGCAACCCATACAGATAATCAGCCCCAGCCCCCAGTCCCAGCCCCATACAGACCAGGTCCAATACGGACCAGGTTCATACAGAGAACTTGTCCATAAAGAAATCCCCATAGAGAAAGAGACAATGCCCATAATTCCCATCGACTCCACAGCGCCTAAAACTGTAGACCTAGCCCCAGAGTACCACTCACCTTACCACCACTTACCACTTCTGCATAAGGTAATCTCATCTCTTTTACCACTGACAAGCATTGGAGCTAGTCGTTCATCTCCTAGCCCATAGGGTGGATTCAATCTTGTGGCGCAAGACTAAAATGCCCGTCGACCTGTGGACGTAGGCTCGATTCACAGCACTACCACTCTGCTGTGCATATCACAGCAATTTCTTCCTCCACCTTTGCCACCACCACCGCCTCCATGATCCCATCCATCCCCAATCCACTCGAGTAATGCCTGGCATCATGGCTTAGACGTGACACCTGTTGACCCCGCCCAATGATAGGTCAAACCTCGGGAGGCGGCTCTCTGGCGCTCTCTGCTCTGTGATATTATTATCATGTACTCCCTGCCCTTTTGTTCGCTCCTGGAATTTCTTCCCCCACGAGACCTGTCTCTTCGCTACAGTCCCTCCATAACCCCAATCCCCCTGCGACGTCGTCCGGGGAAAAAGTCTCGCTATTGCGACCCGTATCCGTGGGCTGAAGGCTAAACCGAAACAAAGGGCTCTGTTGTGACGCCCCGCTCTTGCAATCTGTCGCCAGAGACGCCCATCCAACAGGCGACAATAGCGAAAACTGCGAGTCTGTCGAGATCAAAGCAAAGCTGCCAGCTACAGCTTTTTTGCTTTTTGACGCTCATTGTGGTGGCGCCGAATTCCCGCGCTTCCTCGTTTTGGAGCGCCTCGATCTATTGAGAGTGCTAATATCACAGCAAAGGCCTCTCACGATAGCCCCGCTCTCACATTCCTGGCGAAATCGTGCCATAGGGCGACTCGAAGCGAAATCAGACAACAACAAGCATACTGCGCCAGCCACGACTTGTCTTACTACTCCACTGGCGTATCCAGCGCAGCTCACAGGCTGGATCAGGAGCCACGTTATAAACCGCGCCTACCTGCACCTGCCCGTCCATTTCAATAATACAGCCCTGACAGAAGCACGCTAAATAACAATGCGAACTGGACTTCTTATGACCCGTGCATAGTTGACCGTGGGGGGGATCAAAGCATAGGCGCCAACTCTGCTGGACGACGACGACGACGACGACGATAACTGCGGCTCCCGTTGCTCCGATCTTTAGTGAATGGGACATGAGCTCATCAAGCCAAAACTGTACTCTGGTTAACTATCCGCGCATCGCCTCAATCGACGAGCGCTGGCCAAAACTCAAATATCATGTCGTATCAATACCCACCTCCACCAAGCTCCGGCGCGGATTATAAACTCTCACCACGTTCGATTGGCAACTTCCAAATACCACCTGCAATACCCCCAGAGCTATCGCAACAAGTGCTAGATAGCAACCTATTCTCTCAAGATCTCGATCATCATGCGTCCGACCAAGGAAAAGTAAAACGGTCATCGTCAACCTCCAACATCCACGATCAAGCGGTAGCCGATGCAGCCCTAGCGGCATCGGCCGAAAAGAGGAGAAACAAGCTTGGATACCATAGAACTTCTGTTGCTTGTGGTTAGCACCCATATTTCTTCTGCCTTCTTAAGCTTCTCTTCATAGGCCCACGGATTCGCTGACACTCCATAGGACACTGCCGTCGAAGAAAGATAAGATGCATTCTTGCGCCAGGAGACATCCAAAATCGATGCGCCAATTGCATCAGACTGAAGAAGGAATGCAACTTCTATCCTGTTGACCAACCGCCACAGCAGCCCGAATCAAAGGGCCAGCGTGGCGCACCCGGCGGCAGAGGAATCGGCAGGGCTTCTTCTTCGGCATCCCCTACGGATCAGCTAGGCCGTAATTCGGAATCGCAGAATGGTCTTTCATATCCAAATATGGCCATGCCTCCTTATCTCGGCTCTTCTGATGTAAAGAGACTCAAAGACGACGGTTTCCCACCTGAAAATAGAGGTCTGTATTCCCAAACTTGTCCACATGATTCCGATCGCCTCGGTCCTGACTCTTCTAGGTCTTCTTTTCGGAGCGCAAAATGAATACCAACCTAATTCGGCGGCATGGATGCAATCCAAACCACCACCTTCAACGAGGCCTGTAGCCGATGCGTCCGGTTACTGGCGCGTTAATACCCAAGAACCTTTGGCCCCAGCATTCCCAATGTACTCTCAAAATTTGAATCAACCTCAGCATCAGAATTGGTCGCCAGGTGCGGTGGAATCCGGCCCCAGAGAAGAGCTCAACTGGGTAGTACCTCAGCGTTCTGTGTCTTTTGGGCACCTCGAGAACATGCCCCAGGGATCCTATATGCACGGGATCCCATCGGGTGATCCAAATTCGATTGCAGTGTCAGGCCCAACCATCGGATCCTCTCATATCTCCGATCCTCGGCAGCAACCGCCATCTTCAGCACCACAGCCTTGGTCGGTTCCGCAGTACGGTTATATGAAAACTTCGGCTGCGCCAACCGCTGAGGGGTTCAATAGTTGGTTTCCAAATAATTCCAACATGCCTCTCAATCCCCAAGGTGGCGGCGACAACATGCCTTATGATTCAGTATATTACAACGACACAGCGCAAGCCGGGCGCCAACAGTAGCAAGGCTCCCAACTAAACACGGCGGAGAATGATAACGAAGACATTGAAAGTAGAAGATGCGGTAGAACGAGCTGGGGGTCGGGGATAATGAGCAATGGGTCAGTGGTGAGAACGTAGGCCCTTGCGGGCGTTGCTAAGTGTCGGTGTGAGACTCAAGGTCTCGGGATATTATTCCCAAGGAAATCACCATTTTTGACTCCAAATGACACCGTGCCAATGCAAATGCTTACCCGTAGATCTTTATTGCACATGGATAAATGACAAACAAACTAATTAATGGCTAAAAGAATGCTTAACAAAGTCAGTCGGCAGGCTCCCTTTGCTGTTCGCTGTAATATAGAATCCGCGATGGCCTTGTCGCGATTCTCATACAGTAGTTTCGGGAATAGTGTGCCACATAAACCCGCGTAGCCTTAAATATAAGGCACCATAATTATAGTCCCTTATCTACAATCAATCCCACCTGTGATAGCTTCACATCAATGGCTTAGCCTCGATTACACCATTTCAGGAACTTTCAACTTATTTGAATCCCAACGGCACCATGTTCCATGTGAGCAGAAATCTCGGTCCAACTGAGCTCTCTCCCTTTGACTAATATATCATAGCCACACCCCGAAGACACTTACCACCTCCGATTACACCGGGCCCGTTCGGTCGTCCTCACCACGCAAGAGTAGTTCTCCCGTGCCGGTTTTATTCAGTGCTCTCCTCTCTGACTATTCTCTCAGGCTCGTCGAAATCCGCGCTGCTCAACGCACCTTCGAGGGCGCCTACATCCGCACGGCTGTCTCCCAGTTTACATTCGCCCTCGTCGTTCTCAAGATCTTCACAGCCGAATTCTACAGCGTCGGCGCCCTCTTCGCCATCTATGGCATGGCAGTGGTGCTTGTCAGCGCCTATCGGCGCTGGGTCGGAAACAGGCAGTTCTTCAGTGAGGTGGGAGATGATGGGGTGAATAAGAAGAAGTTCAGGACAAGCGGGGAGGTGGTGGTTATCTTGACGGCACTGAGTATGGGCGCTTATGCGAGCTTGTTGGCGTTGACTTTGAGGCTGCATCCGTAGCTGGATGGCTGGGGTTTCTACGAGCTTACGAATAGATAGCGCAGAGATATCTGGGTTTGCGAGCGGGGATTTGTATTGTTAACTTGTTGCGGGAGTTGGGGATTTGGCGTTGACTTGGTGGGCATGGACATCTTGCCATGGGAAGCAAGGAGTATCATGTCACATTGGATATGGTTTCAGGAATTAGGGACGACGAGGTCAATCAGTTCAATATTTTTAAACATTAATATATTTGATACTATTTATTTCTGTGCTGTTTGAATTGCACGTCTGACGAACAAAGAACTGGTATTACCATCCCGGAATTGGATTCCGCATATTGAACCACCACCAAGCTTTAAAATCTGAGATTTTTCTTGAGTCGACTTTGTGCGATGAAAGTAACAATGTCTAAAACGATTGATTAGCAATAATTCAGAATCGTTGTTTGTAGTTTTGAATTAGGTTTTGTTGATGCAAGTTCAGTAAGTACCTAGTTATCCACATAATTGTTCCAGAACAGGTCTGTGATAATATAAATATTTCTCATCATCTTGCTTTTGTCTCGTGACAAAAATCGTGCTTGGGCAGGGTATTGGAGAAAATAAAAAGTAGCTTACCATATGTATAGGCGTGTCGTGATGTTTATCTAGAATAGATCAGTAGGCCAGCCCACAAACACCTTTGACAGATGTCGAAACCAATGGTTGAGCCATTGGAATGGTGGAATGAACGAGAAAAAGAGGAAGGTTGTGAGGCTTCAGAAGGGGTCTTTTGAGATCAAGCTCCATTGGAGCATTCATTCTCTTCCTATATTGGTGATACCTGGGTATCGTTCATCACCAGCCCATAATATAGGAAGATGGAAGAAAGTTGAGTAGAAAATATTTGCTACTTCTTTTAACGACGACTAGCGTGCCAAGACATCATCGTCTCGGCTCTGGACGCGGTTGTTTCCTCAGGTCGGCTGGGCGACTCGCGCAACCTCGATAGCAACCTTGATTTCACTGACGAAACCTTCTTTATTCCCACAACACCCAAGTCAGGACCCAATCGCAGCTTCTATTCAAGTTAAATATCAGCGGAGGATCGAGCCATCACGAACGATGGGTGACTTTCATTTCGGAGGAACTGAGGAGGAGAGCGCCGAGATAACGAAGTTCAATAACGAAGTCGTAAGTAGATCATCTACCTTGGAGGCTGTGCGATGCAGAAGCTAACATGTGCGCCACAAATACAGCTCGAGGATACGGATAACTTTGAAAACTGGGAGAAGCTTGTCCGAGCTGCTGAGTCTTTGGAGGGCGGATTAAATCGCAACTCGAGTCCTCAAGCAATCACCACCGTCCGAGATGTCTACGACCGGTTCCTTCTCAAGTTCCCATTACTCTTTGGGTACTGGAAGAAATATGCGGACCTCGAGTTTTTAATTGCTGGCACCGAAGCCGCAGAGATGGTAAATAAAGCTTCGAATTATAAGGATGAACCCGCTAACATACACCAAGGTCTTTGAGCGCGGTGTCGCAAGCATCACAAACTCGGTAGACTTGTGGACAGACTATTGCTCCTTCAAGGTTGAGACGAGCCACGTTCCTGATGTCACCAGAGAGTAAGTATACATGGATGCTTTCCTTCCCATAACACAAGCAAGTATACATGAATGGTCCCCTTCCCATAACACAAGCATCAACAGCGATGCCATCACACACTCCACACGGGCTTGAAGGCATCATCCTTTTCACAGACGGTGAGAGTGCCTAAAAATATCCATCGTGTGATATCTTCTCACACTCCCAACCAGGAAATCTTTTTCCTGCCATTATTATTCGCTTCCAAGTCGTATCACCTTGCACATCTTTTTACCAGCTTCGGGATTTGGGGGATACAGAGTCGAGCACAGCATCCCTTTCCGTATTTGATGTCCCTACCACCTTCTTTGCACCCTGATTCCCCCCCTTGAGAGACTCCGCTAACATCGTTTAACAGGTTGTTTGAGCGAGGTGCTTCATGTGTTGGTTTAGACTTTCTGGCACATCCGTTTTGGGACAAGTACCTGGAATTTGAGGACCGTTGGGAAGCACATGACAAGATATTTGCCATTCTCAGCAGAGTGGTCCATATTCCTATGCATCAATATGCGAGGTATTTCGAGAAGTTCCGTCAACTCGCCCACACTCGCCCTGTTTCTGAGCTGTTGCCAGCGGATGTTCTCGCAAAATACAGCGAGGAAATCATGTCGGAAGCGTCAAATTATCCTTCGGCGCCGAAAGGAGAGCTCGAGATCGAAAGGGAGCTCCGTGCCAAGATCGATAACGACCACATGGCGATTTTCACGAACACGCAAACTGAGACTACAAAGCGTTGGACGTATGAGTCCGAAGTTAAGCGCCCTTACTTCCATGTAACTGAACTCGACGTGCATCAATTAGTCAACTGGCGCAAGTACCTTGATTTCGAGGAGGCGGAAGGAAACTATGTCAGAGCCCAATTCCTCTATGAGCGATGCTTGGTTACCTGCGCTTTCTACGATGAATTCTGGTTTAGATATGCTAGATGGATGCTTGCGCAAGATGGAAAGGAGGAGGAAGTTCGCAACATCTACCAACGTGCGAGCACCCTTTACGTCCCCATCAGCAGGCCAGGGATCAGGCTTCAATACGCATACTTCGAAGAGTCGGCTGGGCGGCCAGATGTATCTCAGGAAATCCATGAGGCGATTCTAATCAGGCTCCCTGGAAATGTGGAGACTATCGTTTCTTGGGCGAACTTGCAGAGAAGGCAGTCTGGTCTAGAGGCGGCTATTGAGGTTTATAAGAACCAAATTGATTCGCCTTCTATCGACATTCATTCCAAGGCCGCCTTGGTTGTTGATTGGGCGTTCCTTTTGTGGAAGATCAACGGCTCAGTTACCGACGCACGACAGGTTTTCGAGACCAACGCACAGTGGTATCCCAGCAGCCGCCAATTTTGGGAGAAGTACTTGCAATTTGAGCTGGAACAGCCTACGAGCACAGCATCGGAGAGTGAGCAATACACCAGGATCAAGCAGGTGTTTGATGATATAAGGAGAAAGGCCCGTTTGACCACTGCCACCGTCAAGGATTTGAGCCATTACTATATGGAATACCTTCAGCAGCGAGGGACAAGGGACGCAATGAAGGAGTTCCTACAAGTTGACCGCGAGATCAATGGGTAAGTTTAGTACCACAACATGCTTGAGATATGTTCTAACTCGATCATAGACCAGTGTCAGTTCGGTCGTCTGGGGGTGGCGAAGCGAAACCCGCTGCTCAGGAGAACGACCAGGACAACCAGGATCCAAAGGGTGATGCGTCGTACAGCAAATACTACCGATTGCCAGAACTTGTTGCTAGTTCGCAGGTAAGCATACACCGATGAATTATATGGAGTGCCTTTGCTAACCTAGATAGGCTACTGCTCAGTTGGCACCATTCCATTGATCGACTGTTCAAGTTATGGTTGGCAGCATCGTCTGGAGGAAGTAGATTATCATGTTGCCCCGTCCTCCTTGCGCCTACTTGTGGTTTCCAATTTGTATGACTATAATCTAGACAGTGGCAGCTTCAATGATGATGTAAGAAATGGATGTTAGAATAGTGGAACTTTGTTCACTGGTTTTGAAGGCCTTTATATCGCTCAATTCAATCCAAGCAACGGGAGCCTTACAACTTTTATATAACTTGTTAGTGATTATTCGTGCTTGATGTGTTTTTTCGTGACTAGAAGCTTTCGTTGGCCATGTGTTCACCACCACTGCCTTATGAAGGTGACTATCGGAATAATTATTTATAAAATGTACTTTTATATATTTTTATTAAATATATACATGAATTCCACATAATTAAGTGATTAATCGTAACCCATATTGGGCTATAATGCACGTATATACTTATAGTATAGGCCCCTATAACAAATGACCGATACGAGTATCTGTATTTCCAAAGTTCCTATACCGAAGAGAAAGGAAGATCCATAATTGAGGCTGGACGAGATATGAATAGCAATTCCCCACTTTGTGTTGGAGTTGGTTGGCAAGGTGCATTGACGTCGGCGCTACTACCGGCATTCTCCGTTGTGTTTATGTGGTTGGGACGAGACTCCCCTCCAGAGTACCGACACAATATATCACACAACGCGCTCTACGCCATGTCAAAGACCATACAGATAAGCTCCCCGGCGCAGTTTGCTGGCCTGCTGAAAAGCTCAGCGGTCGTGGTTGCCGATTGTAAGTTTCCATTCCTTGGCTTCCGTACTCCATGGCGGGGTAATTTCTAAGCAATAGCAAGCCTGACCAGGCAGAGCATCCCAGACCATGATGAGCATCCCAGACCACGATACTGATACCCCGTAGTTTACGCGGACTGGTGCGGACCTTGTAAACAAGTTGCGCCTATATACGAAAAGCTCTCACAGTCTCTCTCCCAGCCAAACCGCGTCACATTCGTGAAAATCAACACAGATACCCAGAAGGAGGTTGCGGCACAGTACAACGTCTCAGCGTGAGCCATACCACAATAGCGACCCTACACACATACACTGACGTGGGAACCTAGACTGCCTACTTTTATGGTATTTAAGCAAGGAAAGCCAGTCGAGAAAGTCCAAGGAGCAGACGTACAGAAGCTACAGCGCGTAGTCCAAGACCTTGCGAAGATGGCGACCGACGCAGCCGGCCCGTCGAATTCAGGCAGTGGAAGCTCATGGCGCAAGATTGAACTGCCAAAGGGCTATGGAGATGTTACGGACCAGGTCGAGATTAGAGGGCTTGAGCTTCTCAACTCGGATAGAGAGTTTGGTACCGTTAAGACTCTTCTGGAGACCGGCAAGCCTACCGCTCTCAACAACACTGGGAAAGAGAAAGCCGATACCAAGGACTGGGTCGAGAGTGATACTGATGAGCAGCTGATGCTTTTCATGCCATTCCAGGCGAATTTGAAGATACACAGTGTCCAGGTTTGTGCTTGACTACCGATTACTGGTGCCTTACTAACTGGCCGATAGATCACCTCGCTGCCACCCGCGAACCCAGACGACGACGACGAAATCCCAATGAGACCCAAGACCCTACACTTCTACACCAACAAATCGCACATCCTCGGCTTCGACGAAGCAGAGGGCATCCCAGCGACCCAAGTCGTCGTCCTCGAGGAGAAGGACTGGGATTCCACCGGCACCGCGAACGTAGTCCTGAGATTCGTCAAGTTCCAGAACGTCACGAGCTTAGTCGTGTTCGTAGTTGACGGCGACGGGTCGAGCGAGCGCGTCAGGATCGATAGGATCGCACTTATTGGGGAGACGGGGGATAAGAGGGAGCTTGGGAAGTTGGAGAAGATTGGGGATGAGCAGGGGGAGTGATGGGAAGGAAGGGTCTTTGGTTCGGGAAAGAACTAAAACTTCATAACGCTTCACACGAATAAAATAGACCGGCGTTCTTCGAGAGTATTGATTCCACACCGGCGGTTGCTGAGCCTTTCAGACCGTACGTAGCATCAATTGAAATTAGCATTCAATCGATACATTCATTCAAAGGTCTCGTACAGCAACAGTCGAGAGTTTTTTTCAAGTGAACGCAAAATCTCATTCTTCACCACACTCTACACCCCCTCTACTCTCTTTATTCTCAAAAATCCCCTCTACAATCCAAATGGAAAGAAATATGATGTCCAGTCAACTCGTCAAACCCTAGCCCGTCCCCCGCATGCCCCGAAAGACGAAATGCGGGCGAGAATCAGCGTCGGGTCGCAGTGAGCGAGTAACCGTATTTTGCAATTGGGTCTGTTCTGTGACCGTCTTGACGCTCGAAGCAACATCATCGAAGAACCTTGGCAGGCTACTGGATGTTTTGAGCAACACGGAGAATAGACGGTCGCCGCACGAAGAGAGAAAGAGGTTCGAGGTTGGCGGTTGCTTATATACCGCTGAGAAATTTTCTAGCGAGCCGCTAGCTGGGCTAGCGCGTTGGTGGGTTCGGATGCTCTCCGTGCGACTTCAACCCTTGCATTTAGCGCCTGCAAAACAGTTGATAGCTATACTGTCCATACATGGCGGATTCACATATAAACTTGGTCAATAATAATTTACGTTTTTGGAGATTGATTGACGCGAGAAATATTAATGTAATAACATTTGAGGCCTTGGCTAAACGAAAGCATTACGGTCGGAATCGGTCATTATCAAGACTCCCCTTTCCACCAGCCAGCCGGTCTGATGAGCACTCTAGAGATACAAATCCACAAAATAATAATACAGGCAAAATGTGTGCTTATAGAGTCGATTGATAAGTCAACACTGGGTCAGAATACCAGCTCCTGCAGTGACCAGTTTGTGCCAATAAGCCTACTCAACGCCGAGACTTCCCACAACCAAACATCGTTGCCTTGATGTCTTGTAACCAGCTATTGAATGTAGTCTTCAATTTATGAGATGGCCCAGTAGGGTCAAGATCAGACTCATCATCCATCTCGGAAAAATCAGGGGCTTGGAACTGATCCCATGCGTCTCCTGTCCTCCACGGAGCGTTGACGGAGGCTTGTCTGCTCCCTGTTCCGAGATGTTGGATGGGCTGTTCGGCCCGTAGACTTGGTATGTTATTTTGGAGATGACTGGACTCCTCCAACTGAGAACCGTAGTCGCTGAAGCAGCTCTGGGTTCCTCCCGGCTGTACAGCAGTTGGTATGACTGCTGCATCATGTGGGAGTTGTCGGGCTCTTTGGGAGGTTGTTGGACTCATTCTATCTTGAGATGACTCTCGAGATACGAGAGGGTACGGTGATAAAGGAGAACCAACGAACGCACTAGACCTAGGGAGAATTTGGGGATAGGGGCCGTTCATTATAGCCTCTGCACCAGATGCTTGCTCTGGATTACTCGCAATAACCGGGAGCTCGGTTTCATCCACTTCTCCAACGCCAGTTGTCTCTGGAGCTTGGATCTCCTCATACTCGTCCTTCGGTCGAAAATGGCGACTGACCTGACGAAATAAACTTGCGAGCCTTGCGGGCGGTGTAAACAAATCCTCGGGACTTAATACTTCCGAATCCCCCAAATCTGCCTGAACTGCAGCCTCCCTGTTGATCCTCACTGTCCCTAAAGATGATACTGACGCCCTTGCAACCTTCAGTTTGAGCTTTGGTGCTGAATTAACAGGTCTGCCGAGACTTGCAGTGAGTTGGACATCCCGCCGGTGGTCGTCCAATGGATAGCTCTCATCTAAGTTTCGTGGCCGAGTAACTGGAGGAGAGGCTTTCGCTCGAACAGTAGAAGCTCGCGTCTTTAGTTTAAACTTTGAAAAGAAATGTTGTGTTGTTGGCTCTACCTGCGGCTCAGAATCATCTATTGTCAGAGGGGCCAGATATTGCTGGCCTGGGTGAATTGGAATCGGAGACACAACACCGACCGTGTTAAAATCGTCGCGGCCTCCGGGAGACGGGGACTTGTCACACGGTCCAGCCTGACCGAAATCAACCCCTGAATTTCCATGCTGGTTTCTTTTTCCAGAATCTTCAGTTAATGGGAATTCCCTTCTTGGAACTACCAGGCTGCCATCGCTCCTGTACTCCCTGGCCGGGAATTTCATCTGCCGGTGCTTGAAGGAGTGTTTGTAACGCTGAAGAGGCATTGAGCTGCTCCTGGCATCTGATGACTCGGCATAATTTTGACTCGGTGCATCAAATGGTAAATCACATGGCTGGGTTGAAGAATTTAAAACCTCTGGTATCATATCAGGCTGTGTTGAAGATGTCGAGTTGAGCCTTGCTCGGAAATACGGACTTGACTTGTCGCGCTTGTTCTGTGCTGATATCGAGCGTTGAAGAATAGGGGTAGTTGCTCTTGTCTCGAGATCTTGTGGGGCTTGTATTGGCATTACCAGATCTAACTTATTTCTAGACCTCTCATCGCTGCCTGTCTTACCTGTCTCGGATGCCTCACGACTGAGAGGCTTCCTTTTGACATCGTGAACCGCAGCGCGTTGGCTGCTTATCGGCAAGCCGGAGTCGGTATAACTGTGAATGGGGCCGCCAGGAGGGCTAAACAATTGCTGCAAACGTGGAGACACAGCATAAGTTGAACTGGGACTCAAGTTGGGTTCGTTGACCGCTTCGTCGGGCCGGTTTTCTGGCTCGGTATGACTGAGAGGCCCATCCAGAACAGGGTTTCTCAATTTAGAATTTTCCGTACTGGAGCTCGATTCGATGCTTTCTAATGGGCTTTGATTGGGCTTTGTGATTCCAACGTTGTGTTTCAAGGCAGGTGATTTGGCTGATTCTAGCAACGACCTGTGTTGTTTTGCATTTTCTGGCACTGACTCCGAGTCACCTTGCAGTGGTAGCTTGCCACCGCCAACATATGAAATATCAGCAGGTTGGCCCATTCCGTTCTTTGTATCTTCATGTGGCAATAAGAGTTGCTCATTTGCGAGGAAACCACGCCCCCGTAGATCAGTCATAGCTAGATATGACCAGTCCGAGCTTAGCTCTCGATCTTCGTGGATCGTTTTTTCAACAAGAAATGGTGGCGGCGAAATACCCTCCGATTCTTCTGCGGCATGATCCCCTTCCCTGGCTTCATTGAAGTCTTCTGTATAATCGTAATATAAAGGGGAAGGGCGACGCGCTTTATTTTGAATTGGGACAGAAGCTGTTTTGCGATTGGGTAAATGAGAGTTGCCACTGGAAGCCACACTCAGGTTAGCCTTTGATGGCGATTCTGGTGTATCGATATGATTCGAGCATTCGCGGGGTGCATCATCTCGTTGGATCACTGGTGTGCGTTTGAAACCGTGTGGCGAAAGACTCTGCCCAGAGGTCGTAGGTGTTGATCTGTTTACATCTGAGCGAAGTGACAAAGGGCGCAGTGATACGTTCTGGCAGTTTGGACTGCCGGGTTCTCTTTGAATCTCAACTCGGCGACTGTAATCGACTGCCCCTCCATCAGTGAGTGCGGGCGAACTGGGCCGAAAGCCAGGCCTTTTCAGCCTGGTTGGGTACTGAAATGAAGGTCGTGGCCGTTGTGCATCATTTGGGTCGATCTGGCTGCTGAGGCTGGTAGAAGAGTGAGGGTTTGCAAGCCTATATCCCGAGAATGAAGAGACCGTCATCGAGTATGAACGTCTGTCTTGATCTTCCAGGATCTTCGAGCTTTCGGAGGATTTCTGACTCGAGTTTTCGTATAACGACGCAACCTCCGACGTGGCATCTCTGCCGTATGAGGGTAGTCGACTTCTGTCATCAATGGTGGAAGGCAGACTGAATACTCGGGGTCCATGGTATGGCAGTTGAGATTCCGCACGGCGGTAGTTGCTACCGTTGCTCCTTGTTCTGCCCGCCGCCCTGGTGATGGCAGGATGGCGAGGGAGTCTGGATGGCTTGATCGAGAAAATCCCAATGTCACCAGTCTCGGTAGTATTCTTCAGCATGCTATTCAGCCCGGAGGGAATGAGGAGGGGATCATTATTTTCCATGGCGACGTTGTATGGGCGATGGGCTTCATGTCCTGCGTTCGAACCAGGGTGATTCCGGCGAGACTCATTGAGTAGCTTCTGGGTAACAGATCGCTGCTCTACCTGAGTTGTTTTGTCCATTTTGGTTCTCTGCAAGTCCGCATCTGGTACCAGGAGGGCCTCGGTGGAAGTTTCGAGAAAAGGTGTCGAGTTGAAGTCGACAAATTCACATATGGAGAGGCCTATGGTAGGACCTATCCCACAACGACATAGGAGATAAAATGTAGAAATACAGTAATATCGAGCCCCGGGACCTTTTGAGTAGTGGAATAAAAAACGACGTGACGGCTGTGTACTAGCGTTCACGGAGATGGACACAATGAAAGTAGGGCAAAAGGAGAGAGAGAAAGAGAGAAGGGGAAGTGAACAGTATTCTAGCTTGCCATTGAATCCTCAAAGAATTGATAGAAGGAAGGTGCTACTCATTGAAGTCTAATTCCGTTTTGGCTGGAGAAGGATGTGGGTTTCTTGGGAGGGAAAGAGCATCACTTCACACCACTCCAACAGCTCTATTGAGCATCTGTTATGCATCTTTCAACCGCAACATAACCTCTTGACATACAACAGAACACAAAACATCCTATTAAGTGTCTGGATCTGTCTGCTTCTGTTTGAGCCAGAGTGAGCGAGTGAGTGAGTGAGTGAGTGAGTGTCGCCGTCTAGTCAGGTGATATGATGTGGGGTAAACTGCAGTACGGGCAAGTATCCGTACCGTGTGGATAATAGCAAGGGAGCCAGGGAGCCAGGGAGCCAGGGAGCGAAGGAAGGAGGGAATGACAGCGGTATGGAAGAATTACAGTTCATGCCGTCTAGCGGGTGGATCTCTGGTGAGGAGATCTGTCCTCGGACAAAGTTAATATACGGTGGCTGAACTGAAATAGACGCCAATGCACATAGCCTTTTCAGCCGACAGTGAACCGGCCCCTGAAAAGCGCATGGGATATACAATTTTGGGTGTAAGTTGAGTTACTGTGCATGTTGGCCAGTTACCAGTGTACGGTACCTTACGGGCGCACCATACAAATTAGTAACTGTCGTACGCTAGTTGTATGGCGGTCTAGCCCAACTGACGGTCCTAGCTCGGTCGCCAGCCTCAAAATCGGGTCGTAGGACGGTCATTAGGACAAGACCGCGTCGCTTGCACTAACCGCAATTCATGAAGACCGTAGTATAATATAGACCGTTATATGACTATAGAGTTAAATTACCATACCTTATACTAAAGACTGCCTTTTAAACCCCGACCGTAGAGCCTATAATTAATGGGGTAAATGTACTTAGTATAGCTATACGGCCACGAACCTTAACACTACGATTAAATAATTATTATTTACAGTCGATTTATAAAAAGTTCATCCTACCACAAACAATACCCGTACGTATATACGTACGTACGTGCTGTTATAGGTATATCTAGTCATTATTCAATTATTCAATTATTTGAAAATATGAAAAGTACGTACTTTGACGCTAGTGGGACTAGTGCGCACGCTAGCACCAACCGTCGATGGCCACGGTGACGGTTATTTGGCTCCGACCGCAGTTCTAGGCGACGGTTCCAGGTCAGAAGTATGACGGTCTATTTAGAAGACCAGAATGGGCCCTCCGACCGTCGTAGGACCGGGGTACGACCGCTACAAAAATAGGGTATATTCCGGTAAGGTATACGGCGGGAAGCAGACCATTATGCCGTATTACAGTTCAGTGTTGTATGGAGTATGAGTGTGGGGGAAATGGGAGGCTGGCAGATCGAGACGTCGATCAATCGGCTGTGACCCATGTACTGGACAGAGCTCAGTGGACGGCTGTCATCCTGGAGTGAGGCTGAGGCTGGGATAGGGATAGATATAGAAGAGAAGAAGAGTACACTGTGTTCGATTGGATGTGGTGCCATAGAATGGACGTTCATGACATTCTTTTTGCCTCGAATCAGCCAGAGTGTATTGTCGTACAGTTCGCATAGTAACAGTCGCACAGCAGATAAAGTACAGTATAGTACAGTATAGTATGTACCTCCTCCGCACTCCACCGCATCAGATTACTCGTATGTACCTGGGTTGAGTAATCTAGCCGCCGTTACTCTACTAGTAAGACCCTTTCTCCGCGACGACGACGCGAATGGTGTGGTTGGTATACTATCGGTATAAATGCTACTAGAGCATACTGTGTACTGAGTAAGTGTGTGGTATGTGGTTGGTTGTGTATCGCGTCGTGATCTGTGTATTCTCCAAGTTACTTTCTCCAAAAATCCCTAAGGGTTCTCCCCTGATATGGCGGGAATGGTACCAATAACATACTTTTCCTCTATACTCTATACTATACTCTATACACTGGACTGTACATAAGTAAGACAATCCATCCCGTCGCGCCTCTCCTCCGCCTCCTCCGCCTCTCCCGAATCCCTGCCTTTAGCTGATTTAGGGTAAGGCTACCGTGGTAGGTAAGGTACCGCCGTACACACACCGTACACACACATAGCTCCAAAAGACACGCTGTTCTTAGGTTTCTAAGCACTTAGCGAGTTCCGCCTCCATACCCAGATAAAGACAGCCACATCTCCACCTCTCACCGAATCTTACAATTCAAACAATCACATTCTCTTCTTTATTTGTCTTGGTCCAGCAAGTTTGCATAGCTTGCAATTGGGTTCACAGCTGAGTCGAGAAGAAGACGACTATCAATACCCAACAAGTAAGCATCTCTGCCCCTCTATCTACATGCCTTTGGCGCCGCTCCCGCTATCACCGCCCCCCCAGTCCCGCCACCTTCCCCAGCTTCCTATTTCTCAACGCCTGACGCATTGCTAATTCTCTTTGCTACTAGATTATCAATAGAACGACCGCCCACAATGTTCAACTTCAAGAACGTGGCCTTCGGCCTCATCGGCGCTGCTGCCATTGCTTCGGCGTCTGATGTCCACGACCTCAAGACCGACACCTTCCCGGCTTTCATTGCCGAGAACCCGCTTGTGCTTGCTGAGTTCTTTGCACCATGGTGCGGACACTGCAAGGCTCTTGCACCAGAGTACGAGGAGGCCGCTACCTCCTTGAAGGAGAAGGATATCAAGCTGGTCAAGGTTGACTGCACAGAGGAGGCTGAGCTCTGCCAGTCCTACGGTGTTGAGGGTTACCCAACCCTCAAGGTCTTCCGCGGACCAGAGAGCGTTGCCCCATATTCTGGCCCTCGCAAGGCTGATGCGTAAGTTAATTCTCATAACCACCCTGGCAGAAATGCGTACTAATGCCCTCTCAGGATCACATCTTACATGATCAAGCAATCCCTACCAGCTGTGTCTGCTCTGGATACCGATACTCTTGAGGAGTTCAAGACCGCCGATAAGGTTGTCGTTGTTGCGTACGTTGATGCCGAGGACAAGGCGTCTGCCGAGATCTTCACCGCTATTGCGGAGGCTCAGCGTGACAGCTTCCTGTTCGGTACCACCTCTGATGCCGCCCTGGCCAAGGCCGAGGGTGTCACCGCCCCAGCCGTTGTTGTCTACAAGAAGTTCGACGAGGGCAAGAACACCTACACCGAGAAGTTCGTCTCCGAGGACATCGACACCTTCATCAAGACCTCCGCCACCCCCCTTGTTGGTGAGGTCGGCCCAGAGACCTACGCCGGTTACATGGAGGCCAAGATCCCCCTTGCCTACATCTTCGCCGAGACCGCCGAGGAGCGCACTGAGCTCGCTGAGCTCCTGAAGCCCCTCGCCGAGCAGTACAAGGGTGTCGTTAACTTCGCCACCATTGACGCCAAGTCCTTCGGTGCCCACGCCGGTAACCTCAACCTGAAGGTTGACTCTTTCCCCGCATTCGCCATCCAGGAGGTCGCCAAGAACCAGAAGTTCCCCTTCGACCAGGAGAAGACCATCACCCTTGCCGAGATCACCACCTTCGTCAAGAGCTTCGTCGATGGCAAGCTTGAGCCAAGCATCAAGTCTGAGCCCATCCCAGAGGTCCAGGAGGGTGTCACCGTCGTCGTTGCCCTGAACTACGATGAGGTTGTCATCAACAACGAGAAGGATGTTCTCCTTGAGTTCTACGCCCCATGGTGCGGTCACTGCAAGTCATTGGCTCCCAAGTACGATGAGCTTGCCGCCCTCTACGCCGCCGATGCCGATCTCTCCTCCAAGGTCACCATCGCCAAGGTTGATGCCACTGCCAACGACGTTCCCGATGAGATCCAGGGCTTTCCTACCATCAAGCTCTTCCCCGCAGGCTCCAAGGATGCCCCAATCACCTACTCTGGAGCCCGCACTCTTGAGGACCTTGTTAAGTTTGTCGCCGAGAACGGCAAGTACAAGGCTTCCGTCGTTATCCCAGAGCCAGTTGAGGAGGTTAAGGAGGCTGCTGAGGAGGCTGCTGAGGTTGTTGAGGAGGCCACTGAGGCCGTGAAGAGCAAGGCCGCCGAGGCAACTGAGGCCGTGAAGGAGACTGCTGAGGAGCATGATGAGTTGTAAGCGTGATGGGGAATGAATCTTTTTAATACCTGTAATGTACATATGCCTTAAGCTCGCGTGTGAACTTTGGATTTGAGACGAAGGTATGATCTGCCACAAAATTGCTACGAATAAATTTTACCCTGACACTGCTTTTTGGAAACCAACACAGGTGGAACTGTGACCCCTGTGAAATACTGACCCATGACAATGTGTATACTTGTAAACAGTATACGTCTTTATATCAACCTCCCCCTTAACCTAAACAACGCCCTCCATAGCTAAAAACGGCAAAAAAAAATAACAAAAAACATACAACAGTGGGTATTCGCTGGTGGTCACCCACCCAACTAGCAACCACTTGCTTTTTATTTCGGTCGGTGACATCCGGCCTAGCGGGTGAGCGTCGCTGCCTCAAGTTTTTGATGCCCACACGATGATCCGGTTGTCTCCCTTAGTAACGTGATGGCAACTACCTCAACAACGCAAGATGTGGGTCTCGTATTGAGACGCGATGGACGCGATGCACCGCGACTTTAGATGGCCATGAGCGGGTGAGCGAGGGTGAGCGTGGGTGAGCGTGGGTGAGCGTGGGTGAGCGAGGCTGTTTCTAGGTGAGCGTAGTGAGGTTTGAAAGTAGTATAAAGACCGACTCCCTACAACCTTCACTTTCGCGGTCTGTTATCTATAACATTATCTACCCTTTTTTAACGATTTACTTTCTACTATAATGGGACAGAAGGCACTCTCTCTACAGGATCATATTAATCTAGCATAGAAGTGAGGATATTTTGTGTAGAGCTCATCTAATTAACAGAATGTGTTGACCTAGATTAAACAACGCACTCTTACTAACGCTACTAAAAACAAGCACGTAGAAGTAGCAAATATATTCTAAGAGTATGTGAGACTTAACGCTATGTATAGGCTACTAATAGAGATATTAGGTTTCTTGCTATAAAGGGTCTAGAGAAGGTACTACTATAGCATGATAGTACTCTATATAAAGACTTTGTTAAATACTATGCTTTATCATAACATGGTTAAATTAACAAACTTCTAACGGTTAATAGTATGCTTAATATCTAGTTTAGATTTTTAGGCTATTAAAGTAACATTACAAAGTCTAAGCTAGACAAGAGTGTCGTTAGTAATGTTACATGCATATGCATTATGCTCTCCTCTTATTCTAGCTCTAATTAACATATATCTAGTTTATTAAGGGACCCTTAGCATAGAAGCTTCATTTATGTATAAAAGTGCATGATAAGTTCCTAGTTATAGAGAAGGACCTAGAAATATTAATAACACATCTATGGTATTCTAATGACTATAACTATCTATATGAGCGTTATAGGGTCTAACTATCTTTTGCTCTAATTACCTTTTCTAAAACTAGTACTAGAGCTAGTGCTATAGTAGAATCAAGTTCCTATAGAGGGATAAATTAGGTAATTACTTATAAAGTATGTTTATTCCCTACATAACACCACCTTGCTAATCTACTAGATTACCACGTTTATATGTTATAGGAAGCTAGTAGAGGTTTCTCCTTTAAACTTAAAGTAATTTAGTAATTTATAAAGGGGAGACATAAGGATGTAAATGATAAGTATATAATTTAATCTACCTCTTAATATAAAGCTTACTAGATAATAGCATTCATATTATTATGAACTTAGCAAAAGATTTATAACATAATAGCATAATGTTCTTTTTTGCTATAGTAATAGCTAATAATGCTTTTAAACATTATGAGACTTTAGGTAATCTTATAAGGGCCTACTTACTAAGGGATAGAGACTTATAGACACTAGAGTAGAAAGATGATGCTTATAAACGTCCTGTCCTTTAGATAGCATGTACAAATAGTATATATAAAACTAGAGTGCACACCTTTATGTTACTCTAGGACTAAATTATCTCCCTTAGTAAACGCGTTAGTTATAGAGATAATGTAAAGGTCTATACCATTTATGCTAGCATTATAAATAAGATTAAAGGTAAGATAGGCTTTCTATAGTAATTACTCTCTTCTAATTTTAGAAAGATCTAGAGATATGTAAATAACTTTTAGGTTACAAAAGTACTAAAATTCATAACTAACACTATGCATTAAAGATTGTTAACGTATTAGAGTACCTTAGCAAAACCTCATTAACTAAGCACATTAAGATGCTATGTAGTATAAATTATTAATGTAATAGGCATGTCCTAAGAGGTCTTTTATATAAAGAGCAAGATGAGTTTAATTAAAGCCCTAAGGTTTAAGAGCTTAATAAAAGCATAGTAGAGGCTATAGCTAAGATGGGTAATAAACCTAACAAAAACTTAGCTTAGTTTAAAGAGTAATAGAAGTTATATACTAAGAAAGGCATACTACTTTAATTAGCTTAGGAATCATTTAGAGAGGAATGGTTTTCTACTAGTTTTAATAAAGAAGCTCTATAGTAATTATAACAAGAAGAAGATAATGAAACTCTAACTAAACTAACTTCTACGTTTCCCTTAATCTACTACCTTATGCTAGAACGTGATTATATTACTAATACATTATTTATTACTAAAGGCTTATAGAGCAAAGAAGGGCAAGCTGTTTTATAAGATGTCTATTATGAGTCACGTAGAGTAGAGTTATGCAGATAGTTAAGACAGAATAATAAATCTAAAGAAGAAAGGAAGAAGAGAAGAAGAGAAGAAGAGCACTAATATACACAGTGCTTATTCCATAAGCGAAGAGTGAATACCCTACTAGCCCCTACATCTATAGCAACACTCTATAGCAACACATTCATAACACTACCCCCCTCTTTCTTTAGCTAGATCTCCTAATCGTAGTAAAACAGTCTTTAGCTTATATAGGTATTAACGATGGAATGCTTATGTCACCTCAAGTATATAGGTGAAGTTCTCTACTAGGTACCATTCTAGATCTATAGGGTAATCCTTCTATTAAACTCTATAGTATAGCTTTTTCTAGAGTAGCTTTGAATCTAGGATATATTCCACTTCCCATTCATCTTCACCATTTATTACAATAGGTAATGAAGGCTTAGTGTATTATCCTTATAGTGCGTTATTAGGATCTAGACGTAGAAGATTACTATGAAAGATAGGGTGGATATTCATGCTCTAAGGTAGCTCTAGCTTATAAGATGTAACTCCTACTCGTTCTAATATTGTAAAAGGTCCTATCTGCTTAAAATCAAGCTTCTTTAAGGGCCTCTAAGTGCGTATATTCTGAGTAGATAGCCAGACTTTGTCTCTAATTTAGTAGCGTAGTGGTGGTTTCCTTGTTCAATTTGTAGATTCTTCCATCTAGGATTAGGAGAGCATGGTTTGATCTTGTAGGAATTCCTAAATCCGTTCCATTTATGATGCCATATCCATAGGCTCTTGGTCATTCTGATGCTCTATCAAATCAAAGCTCATTCGAGGTTCAAACCCTCTGTTAGCAAAGAATGGACTTATGGTCATTGTTAAAGATGGTAGGGCATTTGATGCGAATTCTACCATGCACAAGTATTACACCTAATTGTCTTATAAGTAATCCACATAAGCACGAAGGTAGCATTCCATTTCTCCATTAAGCCTTTTAGTTTGTCCATCTGTTTCTAGATGGAAAGCTGTTAAGAGTCTTGTTTGGATTTTCAATGTTCTATAGAGTCCTTTCTAAACTAATGCAACAAACTATAGTCCTTAATCTAATATAATGGTGTCTAGTAATCTATAGTGTTTCTAAACATGTCGTAATAAGAGCTAGGCTATAGCTTCTATAGTAGTACCTTCATTTCCTACAAAGCAGGGGATATAGTGCCATTGTTTAGTAAGTTGACATACTACTACTAATATAGCATTATTCCCTTTAGATAATGACAATCCTATGACAAAGTCCATTAATATATCCTTTTATAGGTACTATAGTATTAGTAGTAGCTATAGCAATTCATTATAAGTGTCTTATAAGGGCTTAGTTCATTAATAGATATAATAGTTTAAGATGTATTGTTTTATTGTCCTTTCTATGCCTAGCTAGTAGTAGCAATCCCTTATAATGCAAAGTGTCTTTCCTTTCTTTCCTATCACTAGGTGGCTAGTTGATGGTTTATCATACACCTCTTATAATAGCTTAACGTGTATAGCTTCTAGTATCTAAACTTTGGCCTTGTATTCTAAGAGCCCATTCCGTTCTTCATAGTAGGCTAATGTAACCTACTTACTCGTTTGCTCTTAATCTTAAAGCTTCTATAGTGTCTAGACACAAAAGGGGTCTTGTTCTTGTGCTTTTAAAATAGATTCTTTAAATGATAGCTCCTATGTTTAGGGCTATAGTAATAGCTAGATTAAAGCGTGAGGGTGGTAACAGTGTTTAGAGTTAGTGCTTTTGTCTATCATCCTCATCATTACCTTCTAGCCTATCGCCTAGTCTATAAGTAAGAGCATTAGCTTTCCTATTTTGTTTCCTAGGCCTATATGTAATCTTGAAGTTATAGTTTATAAGTAATTCAGCCTAGCGAGCCTGGCATCTTATGAGCTTCTTTGTAGTCATGAAGTATTTAAGGTTCTTATAGTCTAATAATACTTAGATAGGTAAGTTAGTGCCTTTAAGTTCTAGTCTCTATGCTTTAAAACAGCAAATTATAGCTAATAGCTCCTTGTTATATATCTCATAGTTGCACTTAGCTAGGATAAGCTTTTTTAAGAAGAATGCCACTAGGTGGAGAATGCCTTCATCGTCCATTTAAGAGAGTACTCTAGAGGATATATAATTAGAAGAATCAGCTTCTACATAAGCTATCTTGTTCCTATTAAAGTGTCTTAAGATAGGGGCTTCTATAACAGTCTTCTTTATGAGTTCAAAAGCAGCTTAACAAGCATTGCTCCATGTAAATGGCTAATCCTTTTAAGTTAGGAATGTTAATGGTTTAGTGATATTAGAATACCCTTTAATAAAATGCTAATAGAAGTTGCAGAATCCTAAGAAGGCTTAGACATTAGTGATATTCTAAGGAGTTCCCTATTCTAAGATCATTGCTATTTTTGCAAGGTCTATGCAAATACCCTTAACTCTAATAATAAGTCCTAAGAACTTAGTCTTTTAAACGAAGAATTTACATTTCTTAATGTTAGCTTATAGACCTACTTCACGGAGCTTTTGTAAGACCTGCTTCACGTGAATAGTATGCTCTTCCTTGTTCTGGCTATAAATGAGAATATTATCCATATAAGCTATTATAAATTTATATAGGTAGTCCTATAGTGTTTCGTTCATAAAGCGTTAAAAGGTTATAGGCCCATTTGTAAGTCTAAAAGGCAGCACACATGATTTATATAAGCCATAATGAGTTCAAAATGTAGTAAGGTCCTCATCCTCTTTAGTTTGCATTCGTATTCAATTAAAAGCATGTTAAATATTAATCTTTGTAAGATATTTTACGCCTATGATCTAAGCAAGTGTCTCATTAATAAGTAGTATTAGATATTAATCCTTCTTAGTAATAGCATTAAGCTTTCTATAATTAACATAGAAGTAGAGACTACCATCTGCCTTTTTCATAAACAAGACTAGGGATGCAAAAGGGGCTATGCTTGTAGTAATGAAGCCTTTTAATAGATTCTCATTAATGTATTTATGAACCTAGTCTAATTCCTCCTTTGACATGTTATATAGGGGTATGTAGCCTAGCTTTACTTCCTCTTCTAGAGTAATGTAATGATTATAAGGGCAATGAGGTAGTAATATATCTGCTGCCCTTTTTGAGAAGACATCTAAAAAGTTATGGAACTCTTCTAGTAGAATGGTTCTTAGATCAATTTCTGTTTAGACCTTCTAGTTGTCTTGTTCATAGTCTTAATATATGTCTGTTATTACTACTACAAAGACCTATGCCTTATTCTATCTTAATAGGAATTAAAAGGGTGCTACTCCTATCATAGCAATAGAGCATCTACCTTCCTAAGTTAAAGCTAGTGATTTGGTCTAGGTTTCCTAGGCTAGGACTACTAGATAGGGCTTCTTTTTTAGCCTCTAATGCTTAGCCTTTTGTAGAGCTACCACTTTTTATATTAGTTCTAGTGTTACTTTTTGTATTTAGATCGATTCTTAGTTAGCCTTAACAAGAGCCCCTTTATAATTATAATGTCCACCTATGAACTAAATGGTATCATTAATCATATCTAGCACTACTCTATGTTACTTCATCTAGGCTTTTCTAAGAATAAGGGAGTGCTTTCCTAGGGTAGTGATAAATAATGAACATAGGTATTCCACATGGTCCTAGACTTATAGGCAAGGGTATATAGCATAAGTAATAAGAGGGGCTGCTATTCCATTAAAGCCTTAAATAGAACGTGGCTTTAGAAGCTCTATAGGTAAGATGCCTTCTATTTCACAAATTCGTTCTACGTTAACAGCATTTACAAAGTTTCCTCTAGTAGCTCTAGTATTAATGAGAGCTTATGCTTTGATTTTTGATTTTCCTATCATATAGGTAACTATGAATGGAGTATCTAGATCTAATCTAAAGCTAGAGGAAGAAGTTATAATTCTTACCATCATGACACCTTTAGGGACATCTTGTCTAAAGGTTATTCTTTTCCTAAACGTGTAGCATCATAGGTACTAATTTTATGAACTTAAGCATTCTTAGTAGGACATTCATAAGCTTAGTGTCTAGTTTGCTAGCAATGGAAGCAGCAGCCTTCCTACATTAGCTTCTTAGTTGTAGGGTTCTAATGTAGTGCATGATACAGTCTTAGGGGTCTAAAGCTAGTAGGTGGGTTTGTAGTTAGCTACTTAGCCTAGCTTTGAGAATCTTGTTGCTTTAAGGCTTGCTAAATAAATCAAGGGGCCGTGTAGGCTTCTTAGATCTAAAGTTGCTAAATATTCTAATTAATTAGTAAGCACTTTTGTGCTAAGGCATGAAGAGAGCTTAGGTTTATCTCTACTATTAAGGTAGTCTACATCCTAGTATTAACCTTATGATAGAGGTCATTAATGAGGGTCTCTTTAGAGTAATCCAGTTTAATGGTAAGTCTCTAGAACTTAGCCTAAAAGGTAGCAAAGTTGTCCTTGTGTTAAAAGAGCTTCCTATAAGCACGTTATGTAGTAAAGCAGTAGTCTAGATTACTAAAAACTCTATCTAAGACTTTAAACATTTCCTCTATAGTTTAGAACTTGTTCTAAGTAGATTAGAGGTGTGGATTAATGTGTAAGGAGGCTTTCTCACCTAGTCTACTTTGCATATAACCCATCTAAAGGGCTAGAGTAGGAAAATGGTCTAGGTTTACCTTAAGCTTTATCTTCATCTTAATGCTCTAATCATTATAAGCTAGCTCCATTCCATCTATGAGAATAGGAGGGTCTAGGATCTTAGTAGATTTCTAGTATGATTCTCCATTACGAGTAGTGCTGCTTTTTGACTTCTTAATTTCAAGATATTTCATAATAGTAGCTTGTCCTACTATTATCTACTTATGAGCTTAAATAACCTCCTATAGCTAGCTAATATTATTATCATATGTAGCCTTCTCTTCTTGACTCTTCTAAAGGGTAGTATTATAGAGCTAGGTAACATGATCATAATCCTCTATCATCTGCTTTTAGATTTGAAGTATAGCCTCTTTCTAGGCTTAGCTCTAGGTACTTATAATGAAGAGGTCTTTAAGCTCCTAAATGCAAAGGGTAGCTTAGTGTTCTAGGTCCTTAAGCAGTGTTTCCCTTCTATTATAGGTGTGGCTTTCTAAGTAGTCCTCATTACTTGTAGTAGATTAGGTTTCTTAATCTTAACTCCTAGCATAGATGACATGTCCTTGTGCATCACGTGCCATTATAGTAGGCTTTACTTCTTATCCTTAGAATTGTTAAGGTTAGGATCTTCCTCTAACTTTGTTAGTATTAGGAATTAGACACGTATATGGTAAAGGCCCTATTATGTAGTTGTTAGCTATACAAGCTACTTAAGAGGAGTGTACTTCCGTTACAGTTATATCCTTATTAAGGGAGTGTTATAGAAAGGTCTAATTCTACTAATGTATTAATAATTTGATTTCTAGGTTCTAGTGCTTAAGGATTGTTAGTAGGTTTCTTAGTCTAATTTCGATTCCTAGTTCTTGTGCTAGTTCTAAAGGTTCTAGTTGTGGTTCTAGTTCTGCTTAAGTGTTCTGGTGCTTAGGGTTCTAGTTCTGGTTTTGACTTCTAGATTATGTATATGTGCTAGTTCTGTATCTAGATCTAGATCTAGGTCTTTTGCTTAAAGAGCAGTGGTAGTGTTTAAGTTTTGGTTTCTAGATTTGATGCTTTAGTGTTCTAGTTCTGTATCTAGGTCTGGTGCTTATCTAGGTTCTTGCTTAAAGTGAGCTAGTAAAAGAAAAAGAGATTTATTATTATGTTACGAGTCACGTAGAGTAGAGTCATGTAGATAGTTGAGACGGAATAATAAATCTAAAGAAGAAAGGAAGAAGAGAAGAAGAGAAGAAGAGTGCTAATATACACAGTGCTTAT